>JAOYSI010043966.1:51775-62790 GCA_025775065.1 Hiodon alosoides | reverse complement strand
AGAAAGATTTCAGCCACAACTGCCAGAAGAATTGTTCGGGATACAAAGAAAAACCCACAGGTAACCTCAAGAGAAATACAGGCTGCTCTGGAAAAAGACTGTGTTTTGTTTCAAGGAGCACAATACAACGATACTTGAACAAAAATTAGCTGCATGGTCGCGTTGCCAGAAAGAAGCCTTTACTAAGCCAATGCCACAAAAACGCCTGGTTACAATATGGACGACGACACCTTGACACGTCTCACAGCTTCTGGCACACTGTAATTTGGAGTGACGAGACCAAAATACAGCTTTATGGTCACAACCATAAGCGCTATGTTTGGAGAGGGGTCAACAAGGCCTACGGTGAAAAGAATACCATCTCCACTGTGAAGCATGGTGGTGGCTCACTGATGTTTTGGGGGTGTGTGAGCTCGGGGAATCTTCTGAAAATTGATGGCAAGATAAATGCAGCATGTTATCAGAAAATCCTAGCATGACTCAAGAGCACAAGGCCAAGTTGACCCTCCAGTGGTTACAGGAGAAAAAGGTGAAAGTTCTGGAGTGGCCATCACAGTCTCCTGACCTCAAAGACTTTGCATGACCTGGAGGCATTTTGTCAAGACGAATGGGCAGCTATAACACCTGCAAGAATGTGGGGCCACATAAACAATTCTTACAAAAGACTGCATTTTGTCATTGATGCAAAAGGAGGCAATACACAGTATTAAGAACTAAGGGTATGCAGACTTTTGAACAGAGGTCATTTCATTTTTTTCTTTGTTGCCATGTTTTGTTTTCCAATTGTGCCATTCTTTTATAACCAACAGTTGAATATGAATCCCATAAGAAATAAAAGAAATGCATTTTGCCAGCTCACTAATGTTTTCTTTAAAAATGGTAAATGGTACAATTCTCCCAGGGTATGCAAACTTTTGAGCACAACTGTATGCCACCCCAGATTGCTTCTAGCACCAAGACAAAAAAGTTTCATGGTTATTTGTATGTAGTTTTGTGTCCTTAGTTCATTGTGAACTCTTGTTTCTTAATTAGATGCATTTCTGAGTGTTATCTTACTAGTGTTTAGTGTGTTTTGACTTCTGTCTGCTTTCACAGACTACAATTACTGGATTTCCCATTTTGCCCTGTTTGCCTGTTTTTGATCCCTTTGTCTGTTGTATCGACTTTGGTTTTGGATTTTGGATTTGTAATTTAAGGAGAAGGACTCCCGCACTTGGGTGAGTTATTTCTGGAGTCGGAACATTACAACCGATCACAACATCCACATTCCTCTTGTACAAGAAGTGTTAAAAGCTTTTTCTTAAAACTTAACGAAAATCCTTACTTGCCTCTCAAAGTATCTGGACCAAAACCTCTGATTTAACACTATAAATTGTACTTTAGCTAGCTACTGTTAAGGCAGTCAGTTAAAAAAACATATATCATAAAAACAAAATGAACAATAACTGCAAATTGTCAAAATGCCCAACCGAAGTGTTAACAATTTTATTTTATTGTTTTAATCAAATATTTGTAAAAGTGGTAGAAGAGCAAAAGTTTTAGTTTATCATACTACAATCGACATGCATGCTGTGTTGAGGTAAAACAGCATGTCTTACACTTCTGCCAGCCATGTTTTTAAATTCATTAACAATGGGTGTCCTTAGGAACAAAGTGGGGATAAAAGTTTTCAAATCTTTTCAGGCAGCTCTGGCTGAATTTTAGCCCTTTATGTAATTAACATTAAGATTCACTCCTTCGCAAAATGAAATTATTTGGAATAAGTGTTTTATGGGCTCTATAATTATGCGGATAAAGTAGTAAATAAGCACTCTATGCATGTATGCAAATATTCAATGTTATCTATCCTGTTTAGCATCAAACACCACTGATTGGAGTTATAGTCTGTAACTTGTTATCTAGCTGGAGTTATGCATTTATAGAACTGAATCTGTTTATTATTGAAAATTTGGTCTGGTGCCTCCTTACCTTGAAAGGAATGGAATCACATATGTCCACAATAATATAAAATTAGTTTAACAATAACACTCAAATCCTGCAAAGCACAGAACCCATATTATCCATAACATAAAACATTTTTTTAAAAAGTTCCCATTAACAACTCAGGAAATGAAGTCCAAAACTAGAGTAGGCCATTCAGTTATTTCTACAACAAAAGTGTACTATTTGTCTTCCAAACGCAACTGTTCTCTTTTGATTCCGCTCCCACACCAGGTTCCACTCACAAGGACATAGAGGTTTTTAATGGAAAATAAAGAAAAGGAAAAACTGTCTGTAACTGATAATAAATTAAATGATCCTCATCGTACATTAACAAAGAGCAATTTAACCTTGAATTGTTTATATACGCAAATGAACCCATCTGAGAATGAACCTGCCACTTACCAACATAACCAGCTATGGAAATGTACTGAACTCTGAACAACTTTGTGAAAAGAAAACATTTCTTTTTTTAAAAAGAGGATATTATACCCACAGTACTGGATATTTAAATACTTGTTCTTCTTGAAGAACATACTGGAATGCGGCATACAGTATTAGTATGTGACAAACCAGAACAAAAAATGTTATAACTATATATGCTATAACTTCTTCATTAAATGCAATTATCTAATCATTAATTGGACACATAATGCACTATCCTAACATTTGGTAATTAGTTCTCCAAGTATTGGCCTCAGGGACTATTGTAAAATGCATAGATTTTTATACCCACTCTGAAAAAATATCTGTACAGTTAATCTGTACACACATGCTTTGTTACTGTCATGACATTTAAATATTTGACTGAGCATACCTTGATTATTTTTATTTTTATGAATGCTTTCTTAAATTTATGCTCCTGAAACATCTTCCAGTCAGAGAACAGAGGTTTACTTTTATTAGTCATAGCTGCTTGAGAATCTCAGGCACTGCTCTTTCCTGATTTGCTTCTTATATATTTATGGTCGCTCTTACTGGTGAGATGCTGTCTTTGCCCTCCACTACCTTACCACTGGGGTTCCCCAGGGCTCAGTATTGGGCCCCCTTCTCTTCTCTTCATAGATGAAATCTCTAGGCAAAGTCATCTCTTTTCATGTTTCATATCTCTGTTACGCTGATGACACAAATTTTACTTTTTCCCTATTTACAGATAAACCCAGGCATTTCCACTTGCCTTCAGGGTGTATCTACTTGGATCACCACCTCAGACTCAATATGGCCAAAACAAAACTACCATACCTCCCAGTCAAACACATTCCTTTCCATGATGTCTGCCTCTTAGTGGAAAGCACCACAGTCACGTCTAACGATACAGTCAAAAATCTGGGAGTCACCCTGCACCATGACCAGTCCTTCAAGGACCACATCGCTTTAGTGGCTCAATCCTGCAGATTTATCCTCAATAACAGTAGGAGGATCCGTCCTTTCCTCATTGAACAATCTGCACAGCTTCTGGTCCAGGCACTGGTGATATGACGCCTGGACTACTGCAATTCACTGCTGGCTGGCCTGCCAGACCTCTCAAACTAATTCAAACTGCTGCTGATTGGGTGTTGTTATAAAAAATATTGTAGCGTTTTTTTCGGAGTGCTACTACTCTGTTGGGTTCAAGCAAGGAGTCAGACACGATCAACAGAAAGACGTGCTCTTTATTTCGCACATGCGCTTACGACTGCCTTGACAAAGGCAGAACTGGCAGTGGAAAGAACTGCAAAGACACAGGAACACACAGAAAGCCCTCACATGCACAAGCAAACAAGCCCACGGTGAGGGAACCAAACCACAACCACAAAGACATGACGACACAGTTAACCAAACCAGTTAACTAGCACACATCATTATAACAAGAAATACGAAACATCAAACACATTATTAACATTATTTACAGTCCGGGAGCCAGGTTTCCCAGCAGCCCCCTCGGGGATGGCTAAAGCCCATTGGCGGGGGAAGCGCTGCTTGCCATCCCCGTTACAATATGATTATGCTTAAATAGTATTAAACAATTGCAAATAAAGTAATGTTGCATGCAAGCGCTAACCCCTGCAACAATCAGATCATTATCAGGGTATGCACACGTGTGAAAAATATTCAAGCTATCTTGCATAAACAAGAAGAAAGAATTAGGGAGTGGTTGAAAAGCAACACCTTGTATGACTAGCGGGAAGAATAAATGGGCCCTTGAGAAGAAACAGACGGTCCTGGATGAAGTATGTTAACAATGATTTGTGTGTTTTTAAACTTAAACCGGACTGCGGAGCAGAGCTCAATAGTCGACTCTGTACTCAGTGCATGTGTCAGCTCCTTGCAAGTAAAATCTATTACAAAAAGACTCCAGCGACTCTGTCATCTTTGATGAAGCGAAATATTTCTAACAGTGGTCTTCAACTACAGGGAGTTCACCCATGCCACCCCCCTCCTTATAAAACTCCACTGGCTCTTCTTTGCAGCTCGGATTCGCCTCAAACTTCTGGTTACCTCTGCATGTAAATCCCCACCAGTACATCCCCACCAGACCCTTGTGATCCTCTACAGTTGGTCACCTAGTAGTCCCTTCCTTTCGGATTTGATCAAATGTAACTGTAAAATGTATCTCTAAAGGAAGGATGTTCTCAGCATTCCACAAGACCCAAGACCTAGCAAGCAACTGCCAATACCTATCATGGAGTCTGCACAGGACCACTGGCAAAATAAAAAGTACTGCCGTATATTAACCAGATGGCACCCAAATGAACAGAGCTGCAGATAACCCAATGGTTACATCAGACATAATACAGTCATTTTCTACTTCTACTCTCACATTTCTGCACAACGGGATTCTGAAGATGGTATAATACCTACATTTACAATGATGTCGTTTGATTTATTTCAATTAGTAAGTGGAGCAGAACTCCATCTACTGGACTTACAGGGGCCAGGAATCAGAACAGGGTTTCCTGGAAGTGGAAGTGACTCAGGGATTAGAGAAGTTTATCCTTTTGATGCTGACCCTGCAGGACTCGTTGCTCTTATTCAATGGAAATAACATGGAGGCGACATTTGAAGATGTAATCCCAAATTATTTCTAGGATGCCAGGTAATGACAACATCAAGTGAGGCATTCAGGTTAACTAAGGAAACGTACTGTAATATGCCTTCCACTGTTTTGGTTACTGTAAGTTTAACTAAAATCCCACAATAGTAAAATCAGATGAATGTAAAATTTGTTAAAGTAATGTTTTAGGCTTTTGCAAACTTCTGATAATTTATTGAAATATCGATATTTTTAAAAATTACATTAAGTTGTATCAGAGCTATTACATACCGCAATTTTTAAATGTAGAGATAAAATTGTAAATATGATTTGCAGATTCCAAAAGTGTGTGTGTGTGTGTGTATATGTATGTGTATGTGTATATCTATATATATATATATATATAGAGAGAGAGAGAGACATGTGGCTGTGGTTTGCTATATAAAGCAAGTATTAAGGCATCCAGTTACTGTTTGATTGAATGTTAGCATGGGAAAAACATGTGACCTAAGTGAATTTGAGTGAGGTATGAGTCGGTGCCAGGCGTGCTGGTTCCAGTATCACAGAAACCGTTGCCCTTCTTTTTAAAATTGGTGTGAAAACATCCAGTCAGCAGCTTTCCTGTGGGAGAAAATAAGTTAGTTGATGAGAGGTTGAAGAAGAAAGGCAAATAACTGTGTAGTACAACAGTGTTGTGCAGAACGGCATCTTCAAATGTTCAGCTCATTCGTCTTTGTCATAAATAGGTTATTGCAGCAGACGATCATACCAGGTTCCATTCCTATCAGCTAATAAACAAGAAGAAATTCCAGTGGGCACACAATCACCAGTGCTGGACAATTGCAGAGTTGGAAAAAATTGCTTGGTCCGATGGCAGAGTCAGGATTTGGCATAAGCAACATGAGTCCCTGGATCCATCCTGCTTAGTGTCAAAGGTACAGGCTGGTAGCAGTGGTGTGTGCAATGTTTTCCTGGTAGACGTCAGGACACTTGATACCAATTGCGCTAAGTTTGAAAGCCACAGCATATTTGAACATTGTTACTGACCAAGTGAATCCCTTTTGTTACATGGATGCTTCCAGGAGCATACTGCACTATGTCACAAAGCACATATTGTCAGAATGGTTCCAGGAACATGACAGGAAGTTCAGTTTATTGGGTGGCCGGCACAGTCCCCAGGCCTCAACCCTATAGAGCATCTTTGGGATGAATTGGATGAGCAAGAGGAGCGTTAGTTGAAATGGCCACCCCATATTCAATCCAGCGACAGAGACAGGGAAGGGGAATACTATATGGCCAGGCAACTTGGCTGTATACATGGATGAATGTATAAATTGTAAGCTCTGTAAGTCACTTTGGATAAAAGTGTCTGCTAAGCAAATAAAATGTTAAATGCCTTTGTAATGCTCACACAGAGCAATTTGTGTTCTGTTCAAGTTTATTTAAAATGTATTTAAAATATTTATTTTTATGTTTAAATTTTATTTTATTTTTTTATCTCTGCCTCGCCTTGCTATGCATTTATGTCAAAGGACCCTGTTTTATCGAGTTCTTTTAGTGAAGAGGTGACTGGAGGAAATACACCAAAAAAATCCGGGAATCGCTGGAGGCCGAAGGGTTGGATTTTCTGTGACCAGACTATGTGCAAACCCTTTTGCAGTTTTAAGAGGAAGACATGGTCACCCAGATCAAGGAGGTCCGCTTTGTCTGCTATGATTATATGTTTCATCTATGATCGAATAACCGAAGAAACAGCCTCTTTTGACAACAAACTTATGAATTTCTTCTTATATCAGGGCATATCAAATAATCTAGCAAAAAAATGTGGATCCGTCTGCTATCTTGCTTTAAATGTTTTACTATTGTTACAAAGTACACCAACACTGTAGTTTAGTTTTTCTGGTCACTAGTATAATGTAGTGTTTAGAATTTGCATGTATAAAGTATGTTCAAAGTATATTTGGGGATAAATGTTCATTAGTAACAGATATTGTTTCAGACACAATAAAAATGTCTGTGTTTGATTGGTATGCCCACACTGAACCATTATCCAAACTTCAGTTCACACACACATGCTTGTTACTGTCATGACAACATTTAAAGATATGACTGAGCATGATCATACCTTGACTTTATTAAGGTAATGCGTCCTTGAATTCATGGTGTGATTTGGCATTATATTTCGGTCAAAGCTAGGAGACAACAAATTAAATGAACATTCCCTTTCAAACCTTTCAGAATGTTCAATGTAAGACTTGATACAAGAATTACATTATTAAATATCCTCTAAAAGGTATTTCTCAAGGAAGGATATTCTCAGTATTCCACAAGAACCAAAAGCTAGCGGGTAACTTCCAATACCTATCATGGAGACTGCATAGGACCACATGACAGAACTCTGTCGAGTGGACTTATGGGGGGCAGGAATCAGAACAGGATTTCCTGGTAACTGAAGTGACTCAGGGATTAGAGGAGTTTATCCTTTTGATGCTGACCCTGCAAGATGCATTGCCCTTATTCCATTGCAAACATCTGGTGGCGATGTTTGAAGATGTAATCTCAAATTATTTAAAGGTATCTCCCGAACAGTGAAAAATCCTGGAAAATGTAAAAAAAATAGTGTCACCCTAGAAAGGAAAACAATTAAAATTCTTTTCAGTTTAATTTAGATTTAAAAAAAAATAAATACAAAAAAAAAAAATAACATTGAGATTACCGAGGTTACAGCATAAACATTGAAAAAGTTATGTTACAGTGTGACGAAAACTCCCCTCTTCATGTGCAGCATTCAGTTTAGTCCACTTACTGCAATACTTCCACTTATTTGGAGACTGTTAACTAAAATGCCAAGAGTAAAACAGTGGATGTGAAATATGTTTTTTTTGATAATGACATTTTTTTTAAATAATAACTTTTATTACAGCCATTAAATACAGCATCTATTATGTATTCTGTCACTTCTATTTTTAATTTTGAAGAAGTATAGTTTGTGAATACTGCATGTATCATTGCAAACAATAATCATGGCAGGCCTAGTTAGAGGGAACTGACCTCTAATTCAATTGAGACTGAATCTCTCGTAAGGTTTGCAAAGCCAGCATTTTTTTTTAAATATTGTGGACAAAATATTCGTTCAGAGGAGATAAATCAGCCGCTGACCGACTCACCCAGCTACTTAACCTCCAATTGGTTGGGTGAGGTATAAAAACCAGGAAGCAGAGGGCTTCTGGAGAGTAACAACGAATGGGAATGTCCGGTTTCCAGCCTTTGGAAGTGTTTTTGTTAGTTGTTTCTGAATTTTTTTTGTGTTTTCTCTGTCTGTTACCTTGTGTTTTAGTAAATACTGTTAAAAGTTATTACTTTAAAGCTAGCACAGAGACACTTGTATTCTGTTTGAATTCATTTATTTATAGAACACACTTCCTGATCTTTTTGGACCTCTGCCTGACCTTGCTGTGCATGTGTGTTCCAGGACCAGGCCTTATGAAGCCCAATATATGATCAAGCCCATCACTAAACCACATGTTGCTAAGAATTCCAGCAAGGTTGTGCAGTCCCAGACACTCCAGAGGTGAGGGGAGAAAATACCAAAGAATGCCAAAGCTACCAGTCTAGACTCTCTGGGAGTAGAAGTGGATGGTGGACCTCAAAACCCCCGATTGGCCAAAGAAGGATAGATTGCCTGTGCTAGATTGCCTGTGCCCAGACTATGTGCAGACCCTTTTGGAGTTTCTGGAGGAGGTTTCTGGACCACTACTAGGACCTCTAGCTCTGTGAGTCCCTCACCTGCCTTAACTATCTGGAGGATGGATATAAAGGCTGCCAGTGTCCCTAGCAGATTTGGAAAAACAGGATCTCAAGGATGCTCTGCCAGTTCCGTGCTGGTTCAAGGATAAGATGCTATCCTAGAGGGTCTGCCATCACCAGAGTAAGGGGAGTGCCTGAAAATGCCCCCCGTTTTCAGGACGTTTTTCAATCCCCATGAGGCTACAGGACATTAAACTTTTTGACACACAGAGTCTCTATCTCTGTGGAAGTATTTGTTTTTAGTAATATAATAAAGTTTTCAGTTTTAAAGTAAGAATGGGGAGGAACCAGCAACAAACATTTCTGAAGAAATCTGGACTTACAAACTTCCACGTTGGCCTGAGTGGAACATTAACTTTTAATTGTCACCCGTATTATGAGGAGTGGTTTGACCTAAGTTCACAGGAATGGCGCATCCAGCCAGAAACAAAAGGCAGATGGTTTGACAAAGCTCAACGAATCTGGAGGAACCATCAGCGCTCACAAACTCCAGCCACAAACAAAAGGTGGCAAGGCCCAGTCTGGGCAGCGTACACCAATTTCAGCTGCCCAGATTTTTTTTGCTTTAAAACATACAACCACCCACTGAGATAGACCCACTGTCCGTTTGAAAGCAGGTGAACACACCCATATAGCAAATAAGATTTTAGTAGTGTAGTTAGGCCTCCTCTTTTAGGAATACCGTCACTGTTACAATTAGATATGCACCATTTTATAAATAGGACTCCACAACCCTCCAGGAGATATGCATCACGAAACCTTTAATCTCACAAGACTCAACCCCATAACACTCAGTCTTATAGGAGCCAATCCCACAACAAGGAAACAGGCTCTGGATGAGGCCACTAGATGTACTTTAAGCTGATACAAGCCACACACCAAAAAGAGATTGTGGATAATGCCATTATTTCAAAAAAGTATCCTATGGGCATGATGAGACAGGTGAGGAGACTCTTTTATCAAGCCCTCCTCCCCCACAGACCACACCACATCCCTGGTTGTGGACTATACGAACCAATGGATGCATAACAACATGAGCATACTACAGATACACTATAACACAATCATTCAGACCCTTACACAAGCACCACACACAGTTAACACTCTAGCATTACACATAGCCATGGGTTGGGCCCACAAACGGTACCAACACAAACTCATACACACTACCATCATTGCAGTGGAAACTAGTTTGGAACTCCCTCCAGCCACCCAACACAAGTTGGCGCCCAGAGCCACTCTTCCACGAGCGGTAGTAAAGCTTCCCACCGTGAGTGCATATACATCTACAACAGAACCGGACAATTAGTCCTCCATCACCACAATTAGTCACTACCACCCTCTGTCCCACACTACCTACCCCAGCATGGCCTACCCTATCAACTAAGACCACCCCTTTAGCCTACACCACACTCAAATGAGGAATTTCCACCCCTCCCTAAGCAACAAGTGTTCCCTTTATCTAGGGGAACGCCCTCACTCTTTCACCCATCAATAACCCTGTCCCCCAGAAGAACCCCTCACCCAGTCTGAATGCCTCTCTAGCCCCTTATCCTCTGTTGCTCGAGAAGAGGTACTGGAGGAGGAGGCGAGATCAGCTACCCCCCTCTTCTCTTTCAACTCTCTACTCAGACCACCTCTCCTCCTCACTCCATTCAGCCCACCTCTTACCCCCTCCCTCAGCTTCCCCTTCCCTTTCTCTCCGGTACACAAGAACAGGAGGTAGATGATATGGCTCATACATCCCCTTCTTCCTCGCCCACATCTAAGCGGATCTGTCTGCCAGGCCCATTTTAACTTACCACTACCCCCAAACCAACCTTCCCCCCTCTCACTCTGAGGCATAAGGGGACATAACTTTCCCCAGCCCAGTAGGCCCTTCCATACTTCTCACACCTCACTCTTACTACCTCACCTTTCCCATTGGTGGACCCAAAAATAACATAATTTTTGCTCTCCCCAATAGGAGTCCAGGCAGTAGTAAAGGGTCGAATATCATGATGAAAGGGTACACGAAAGGGAAACAACCCCTAAAATCTACCCGATCTGAATCTACACCTAAGTCCAAAAATACTGCCAGAAAAATTCACCCCAATCCCAGGCACGGACCCAATGCCACCCTTCACCCCAGACTCAGACCCCTTTCCGAATCGGGACATGCAGGTGGACAGCTATCCAGGGGCAACTTTCCATCATTTCCTGAAACTTTTGGAAA
>JAOYSI010043966.1:0-51675 GCA_025775065.1 Hiodon alosoides | reverse complement strand
CCCCTTTCCGAATCGGGACATGCAGGTGGACAGCTATCCAGGGGCAACTTTCCATCATTTCCTGAAACTTTTGGAAACACCTGTCCACTCAAATATTAGGGAGGTGGTTCTCTCAGTGGGGTTGAACAATAAAGACCACGACCCATTCCGGACATCCGTGAAATAACCATCAAGTATGTACAAGGAGGCCAAGATCATCTTTCCCAATGCCACCATTCATATCCCATGAATCACTCACCCCTCCTCGCACCAAAACAGAAACAGAACTTGAAAAAGATAAATAACTACATTTCTACACACTTCCCCACACTCCTAGAAATACACAAGGACTCATTTTGCACCACAAATGATTTAATACAGTGGACACCTGACACAGCAGAACGCATTTTCAAACACTGGTACACACAGCTAAATTTACATTGATGCCTACCCACAGTCTGGACAATCCAAAGCTCATCATTCTACCCTCCTCGAGAATCCCCCTTTCTCCTCCTTATCCCCCCCGCTCCCTTTTCTGATCCCACCAACACTAAAACATTCACCTCAAACATCATGAACTTGTTCAAAATCCTTTCACCCCACTCATTCACAAGTGGAGCTGCTGGAGAGAGGCCTTTCCCCAGCCTCAACAGTAATGACTTTCTATTCAATAAAAAACACTACCTACAGGTAGAGGGGACAGCTATGAGCAAGAAATGTGTCCCTGCATACGCAAACATATACATGGCTGAATGGGAGAGAGAAGTACTGTCCAGGTGCCCACACCAACCGTCATTCTACTACAGGTTCCTGGATGACATCATAGGAGCCTGGCCCCATGACCTACAACAATTTACAGAATTCATACACATACAGAATTCACACCACCGATCCATCAGTTAAATACACCATTGATCCTCAACAAGTCAATTTCCTAGATACAACGGTATTCTTCAACACAATAAATTCCACATGTAAAATATTACTGACAAAAGTTTTTTCAAAACCATAGACATACACGCCGTCCTTCACAAACACAGTTACCACCCCAAATACACCTTTAAGGGAATACTCAAGTCCCAAATCATCAGATTCCACAGAATATACTCCCGTAGAGAAGACCTGAATAAATCCTGACCCTCTTTCACACCCTCAAACAGAGGGGTTACTCCAGAAGATTTCTCAGGACAATAAAGAACGACACTTTGGCAGCTCTCTCTCCCAGTCAGCCAGCACACACACCCCTTACACTCAACACACAAATCCAAACACCCTTCACACCACATGCATCTGACAAACCACACACTTCACACAGCAGACACATCACATACACCACATTTCAACCCTCACACCAAGCCAGTCCCCAGTATATTACACTCAGAGCCTGGAACAGGATCCATCCCATCCCATCCACTCTCCCACTCTATCATTTCCCCTTATCCTAACCCGGGTTCGCATCCATTTTTTCTCTATGGAATAGGGAGAATGAAGGGAGGAATAAACAAAGTAGATGTCTATTAAGATATGTGTCTTAATTTATGTGTGTCCGTTATTTGTGCATATTTCCAAGTATATTATTTATTTATTTATTTTACGTATTTTTATACATCAAGTTTATTTATAGTGGTTAGTTTTAAAAGTGTGTGAAAGTGTGTGAACTTCTATATTTTGATCCTAAAGCACTTTTATACTTGGCACTTTCCATTTCCAGCACTTTAAATGAATTGACCTTTGAATTTTATATTATTTTATATATATATTCATCATTATCGAATATGGTTTTAATTAAAGACTTAGATTTAGATTCAAATTTAATGTATTTATTTATTGTTAGTTCCAAGGAAATACACACAGCACACAAAAAACTCCACCACTCTACACCCCTACATACATATTGGAACTAATCCCAATTCTAATACATACCTGCTATATACTCAGCCCCTCTGCTCTCTAGAATGTTCTCGCTACTTCCTTGGAGGTCTAGGGAGGTCATCAAGTGAACCCTTTAAGAGCTTTTATCTGGGAAAGTATAAAAACTTCTATTGAAAATATGGCCTGTGCACCTCAAGATCCCCCAATCACACTTTTACCCTAACCCTAACAATAACCTAACCTTAACCCTAACCCATTTGCAGCGACTTTTTTAATGCAGTTTTTTCATCAACAAAATCAGATTTTGACACAGGTTTCTTTTGTTTTGAAAGCAAATATAGGATGGCAGCTATCGACCAATCACAGCTTACATTACCAGCTGTTAAACAGGTTCAGGATGAAAAATTAAAAAGATTTGCAAAGTGCATAGATTATACCTATAATGCAACCAATGTTTAATACTTCTATTCTTCCCTAAGTACAAAATAAACTCTAAAATGCTATATTTTATTACACTATTACAAGGTAAATGTTAAAGATCATTACTATTGTATTATTTGGATTGGTTATCAGCAGTGAGAGAGCACGGTGGATGGCAAATGGTGGGTTAAGGAGAGAAGATAAAAGGGAGAACGGGGTTATTCACGGAAGATACTTTTTTGCTAGATTAGAAGACACAATGAAATGTTGGTAGTCATATTTCTCTTGCTGACATGTAAGGTTGCGTGCTTTTTTTTGTATGCAGTTGCTTTCTGGGGTTTGGATTTGTTGTTCAGTTGGTGTGGTCGAATTTTGTTTGCCAGACTGTCAAAAACCTAAATTCTGTTTTGTAGAAATGTATTTTATAGGTTAAAATTAATGGAAAATGCTTCTAGATGTTGACCCCAACCCTACAAGCAACTGTGATTAAACTACAAATGACTAAATTTTTAATGAAATTTTAATCATAAGAAATTTGCTTTAACACACCCTACATGCAAAGTGCATTGATTATACCTTTAAATCTACCAATGTTTTATGCATGTATTCCTTTAGGCTGTACTCACTGTACACCTATGGCTGTATAGCCAACCAGAGCAGCAACCGCATCTTTAAGT
This sequence comes from Hiodon alosoides, assembly GCA_025775065.1. Classification (NCBI taxonomy): domain Eukaryota; kingdom Metazoa; phylum Chordata; class Actinopteri; order Hiodontiformes; family Hiodontidae; genus Hiodon; species Hiodon alosoides. The sequence continues at coordinate 48,727 of JAOYSI010043966.1, read as the reverse complement.
TTGCAGATGACACCACTGTGATTGGTCTGATTTCCTCCAGGGATTCCACCAAATCAGGTGGAGGGAGGTGACAGACGTAGCAACGTGGTGTCAGGACAACAACCTGACCCTGAACATCAGTAAGACAAAGGAGCTGATTGTTGACTTCTGGACAGGCAAGAGGTGCCACTCCCCCATCACCATCAATGGAAAGGAGGTAGAGAGAGTGAGCTGCAACTCTCCGATGACCTTGTTTGGACCCACAACACGGAAGCCATCCTGAAAAAGGCACAACCGCGCCTCCACTTTCTGAGGTGGGGTTTGAGCACACAGATGCTTGTACCACAGTGTCATTGAAAGTGTCCTGACTTGAGGTATCGCAGTGTGGTACGGCAACACCACCGCCCAGGACAGGAAGGCTATCCAGAGAGTAGTGATAGCAGCGCGGAGGTTCAGTGGAGTGGTGCTACCAGCCATCAATGACCTCTAAACCAAACACTGCTGCAGCAGAGCCCTCTCCATTTCCAAAGACACTGTCATCTCTTATTTATTGTTTTTTGGAGTGTTGGTTTATATAGGTTTAGGGTTATTTATGTAGAAAAATTGATTTATAACACATAGGACTTTGGTTAGACCGCTAAGGGAATAGTCGAGAGGAGCAGAACCAACAGTTCCAACCTGTACTTGTACTTGTTGCAAATGACAAATAAACTTGAAAATTGAAACTTGAAAACACTTTTGCAAAAGAAAACTCGCATCTGGTTTCAGCAGAGAGGAGAAATATACTATCATGCCATAGCTGTTTTGGATGACCCAGCAGAACAATTCCATCGCTTGAGGTCCCAATGTCATACATGGCAAGCACGACAAGTGATGTCAGAGATGGCTAGGGGGTCCATAATAAATGGACCTACATAAAAAAAAAAAAAATTAAAAAAAAACTTGAGGTACAAAGTGGCTGCCCAGTGGACATCCACCTCGCTGACGGGGGAATAAACACTGCACCAGAACCCTGGAACCCTGGAGGCACAAATGTGTAGGTGGCGTTACAGCTCCTGATGTCAATCTGGGTAAGTGTATATTGGTTATGTGAATGTTAACTACACAAGTAGTGAATGTCTAGATCAGAACACAAGGAAATATTCTTTGGTCTATTATACACCCATATGCAAGCATACATATACCCAATCATCTGGGGAGAAACTATATATTAGTATGTCGAGTGAAGCGTCCAGTCCATACCCATCTGAGCAGATGATGTCTATTTGTTACAATCAGATGCAAGGTGGTGATAAACGCAAGTGCTGTGTTTGTTCCACTTTCTTTGAAATCACAAATCTAAGAGACAAAAACATTTATCAATAGGGGATTGAGGTTGGGCAAACAGAGCAATACGGGAAATCCAAGCATCATAAACAGAAACAGGTCAAAACACAATCGATACTTGAAAAAACAAACTTAGAATGAGACTACTAGAGTCTCTGTAGACGAGCTGGGGAATTGTTCTGCCGTGACTTGACACCAGTGCCATTTTGTGCCACTGTCCCCATCCTAGGACCAGATCCACAACAGGGAAGTTCCCCCCAACCCCCAGAGACAGAGGAGGAGACATGGATGGCTGTCATGACAAACAGCAAGAGGTCACAGTGCTGTCTCGAATTCTGGACATAGGGCCCCACCTCCTGCAGGCAATTTAATCTCCCTCCTGGTGGGCATCCAGGACAGACAGGAGCAGTCACTGATGAGGGAGATATTACATAGTCTCAGGGGAATGGCTGTTGACATGCCTTGGTATGTGGACGCATGTATCTATGCACGTCCTGCTTCAATAATGGCAAGCAGCCACCTTCAGCCTAGCCGCCCCCCTCCATCACCTCCCCCTGTGCAGACTTGTTTGCTGCACTGCTCACTTGGCCATAAATGTGACAAAATTCAGCAGGTAATTAGAAATATGGCAGACTTCCCTGCACCTAACCCTTGTGACTTGGCAAAACATGCAGTTTTGTTCATTTGTCCCTGAGACACCTGGTACTTTACTTAGATTACTTGAAGTAGTTGTTTTCTGCTTAAAAAAAAGGACTGTGAGCAGTTTTGTGCTTGTGCTTGTTTTATACTGACAAACATTAATCCTGGCTAATTAAAATTAGACTTATAATGTCTTTGGTTACTAATGTCTTTGGTTACTAATGAATGATACAAAACTGTGCCTCCCTTTATTCTTCACAGAATATGTGCAGATTCCCTAAAGAAACCAAATAAATGCAATTTTCTATTACACTTCTATAGGGGGTTGTGGATAGCAGAGGGTTAGTTAAGAAGAGGGAGAAACTTTTTACAGGGTTATTCATCGAAAATACTTTTTTTCTTCTTGTTTAGCAGAAGAGATGATGAAATGTTAGCGAGAAAGTCATGAACAAAAACAAAAAAAGAAGACACATTGATAACGTTCTCATTAGTTACTGAATCTGCGTTTTAAAATAGTTTGTTCCCTGAGGTGACAAGACTGTCCATATCCACAATGAAATACTGAAATTTTCAAGTTTCAAACATAAAAATCTGTTGACAAACATCTGTGAAGATAGGATTTTTGTTTCATTATCTCTGCATGAATTCTCAGGAATAGCCAGTTTTGTCTACTATAATAATTTTCACTTCCAGTTTAAATTAACACTCACAATAAAAAAAAAAATGTTTTAAACAGTATAGAACTGCATTTAGTATTAAAATTTTGCATATGTAAAATATCCTAATTGCTTTGTAGCACGAGCAGGAATAATTAAGGCATCACAAGGAAGGAATTCACAACACAGCTCCCAGTTGTTGTGGATGTGGCAGAGTGTAGGACAATTATTCAGTGCACTGTGGCATCATAGACAGCCATGAGTTCAGCCACAGACCAAAAATAACATTTTCTGATTCATGTCAGGTGATTACAAAAAACATGCTAACTCCCCATCACCAGACATCTTCATTGGCACAGACTTTTTTATTAAGATACAAATCCTGTGAGCCCCTGTCGCTAATTATGGCCCTGATGGGTTTGATGGTGTGGATCCACCAGGGGTTGACCAGACGCCCCAGTAAAGAAAACGTGAGTAACTGCATATACTCTTTCTCATACTGACGTGGAGAACTATTCCTATGACTGCTCTTATATTCTGGCTGGGTCTGTTTGACTTTGATATTTTACTGTTATAGCTTTATAGCTTCCCTAAAGCTGCTACTGTCTTCTGAAAGCCTCTTGTGTAGCTGTTGTTTAGCTGTTCCTGCCTACAATTATTACAATTTTTGCCACCCCCTTAAAACTTTTGTGATGACTTTGAACCCAGTCAACCAAATAGTCAAATATATTAACAGAAAATTATGGCTAACTGCAAATTGTACTGCACAAGATGACTTACTGAAGTGTTTTTCTCACAGCAGACTTGACTGGTAGGATGATCCACTGAGCCAGATTCAGGGGGTTTTAATGGAGGAGAGGAAAAGAGAGGGAAGTGGCTTCATGAACTCTCCAGGTCCAGGTTCCCGAACTTGATAACCCAGAATCCAGCTATAGTTAATAAGGGCCAAGGTTAGTCAAATTTATAGTGGGTAGGGCTGCCCCAAATCAGGCCTGATGGTTGACTAAAATGACCCAAATCTTCTCTTGAATTTGATTTTACAGTAAGGCACAATAACTTTTTTTACACTTGATGATTACCTTGCGCACCAAACAAATGAAAGACACACCAAACATTGGTGTCTTTTTTCCCCTTTTTTCACAACCTGTGAAGAAAATTTTATTTGTTTTAAGTTCCTCAGAAGTCAGTGACTACAGAAAGGGCAGTGCCAACATTAGAAAGGGGAAAATAAGTTTGTGCAAGCTATCTGGATATTTTGTGTCTGTTGTATTTACTCAGTAGTTCTTAATCCCCACAGGGATTATAAAAACAAGGGCTGAAGAAAGGAGATATCGTTCACATAGTTTGTTCTGGATTGAATAACTTTGGAATGTTTTCTCTGAGCCAAAAACCTTTTCTTCTGTCTTGTTTTTGATAAAAAAAGAAGACATGCTTATTTGCTTTTGGCAAAGAAATATGCTTATCCTTGATACTTATTGTCACATGCACCTGAAAAAAACCCCCCAAAAGTGCTCTCTGCTTAAGCCACCCCACATATATTGGATTTCAGGCCTTCCCCAACATTTAGTTGCTCCAGCTGTACACTTCCTATATTGGTGTCAAACTGCACAAAAGTTTTACAAGTCAAACTTGAGAAACACTCTATACTGAACGGAAGTTACTTAGCCAGGAGGAATGACACCATTCTGTGCAGACATGTCCACTATTGGTGGTCTGTGCTTGGGCAATTTATATAACTATAGGCTAACCAGGATTTTCCTACCAAAAAAAACTCATGTAAATGTAAATGATCATTTTACATTTCAGAGAGAAATTTCAAATGAAAACTGAGGTGGAATAGCACCATAAAACGGCTAGCTACATGTACCAATTTGAGGCCGAAAAATCTGAATCTGTGATGTGAAGTAGACTGTGATATTCATTAGCTGGCTTTCCACAGTGGCCCTTGCCATCAGAGCTCCCTGCCATATGGGTTGTTGGGGAGGCTCAGGTGCCTCAGACACCACTTATTATACAATCAGGACTGATGATGGGACTACTAATTAACAACGCAAACACTCACTTAAACCTTAGATTGCATGCTGCCTGGAGTAAAATTAGCAAGGACATTAACACTCAGCTTTGGGAACAGCAAAACCTAATTAAGCACACTAGCCAGTGGCCAGTTGCAGTCACATGAGGCCTGCTTTCGACCATCTTATTCACAAAACAGAATGTTTTGTCTGACTGGACCCTAAAAGCATCAGTGAGCGCTGCATTGTAAAACAATGTAAGGATGTCGAGTACAAACTTGCATACATTCATACTCTTACGAATGCTCAAAAAAGGAGGGCATGCCCTGGAAGCTAAATTTTTGTACCGTCTACTCATTTTTACCAGATTTCAGAGGATCTTATCTCCTTCATGTCGATATTTTCACAGTGCTGTCCCCACCTCAAGATTTACTGTCCATTGCTGTGCTTCATCAGCCATGATATTACATTTTTGGATTCCTTTTTGCCAGTCTTTCCAGTATGATGTACTCTTTTCTCCATCAATCTTTTGTTGGAGCCAACATCGCCAGTGATATTTAGTTTGGTCATCTGTCAGTTAATTATCTGATCTCAGATAGTTTGTTGCTGAATAATTTAAGCAATTCTCTCCTTTTACTCTTGCCCGCCCCCGAACCCCCTCTCCTTTTTTCTTGCTTTAGCCTAAGGGTGACTTTGCCCTAGTCTACAGATTTAAAGTCAAATCTTTGTCTAAATTAATCATCTCAATGAATGGATAAAGAAGATTTTGAGGAGCATTTTCCAACAGAATGCTGATATGGATTAACAGGAAAAAGATCAATCTTAATATTGCTTCTTCTAGAGAAAGGATAAAATGACCCTATTGTTTTCGAATTCCTAGTTTTAAGAGGCCATCAAAGTAGAACTGTAAAAGAACAAAGTGCACCTTGAAACTTTTCCCTTCGCACGGGACATTTGTATTATGCCCCGTGCGACTGTACATAGAGATCTTTTAATATGAATCGTAGTTGATTCTGATCTTGGTGTCCTTTCCAAGTCCACTCAAAAGATTGAATTTCAATCAAGAGAATTTCCAAACCATCAACTGTTCCTGCTTTGATGCTAAAGTTGCTGCACATCGGACAATGCAATAAGCATTTTCAGACCGACGGCTATATAAATCATGAAATATGTACACACACACAGACACATATATATGTCTGTGTGAGTGTGTGTTTGTGTGTATGTGTGAGTGTGTGATCAGAAGCCAGTGCACCTTAACAAGTAAAGCAATGCCCTTGGTCTTTGAGCTGGTATATAACTGCCATTACAGTTGTGATTACAGCTCTTCATCATATGAAAATCCTTTTGGTAGTGCATTCAATGAAGTGTCAGCAGAAGTGACGTCCTGGGACCTTTGGCACATTTCCCTGGCATGAGTATTTCCATGGGAGATTAAGAATAGAAATAGCCTGTTCCCCTAGTATTTCCAGCTTCACGTCCCCCCCTCTACCTTGCAGAATTTATAAAATCAACTGTGTGTAAAGCAGGGAAGAGTCTCAGCTGACTACGAGGGTCATGTTTCAGCAGTCCAGATAATGAGCTCATTTATAATGTTGAACACCTGACAGTGATTTAATAAGGGTGGATTCTCTTAATCACTACATGTCATTGGCAAAGGTCAGGATTTGGAGATAATCATGCTCATAAGCCAATGGTGCTTGCCCACCCACCGTTCAAAACGTTCCTTCTATCCATTAGCAAGATTCTAGAAAAGGTTTGCTTATAAGTCTTACGCCCAGGGACCTTTGTATAAAATGGTAGCAAGACATGAGGAAAAATCTTTTGTGCGATTGAGTACTACTATTCAAGGTGTCTAATCTGGAAAAAAAAGGTTTTAAATCAAGAATAGAAGAAAACTAATGACATGTCCCGTGACACTGGAGAGCCACTGGAATCTGTTCATCTGTTGATTGTGATATTCAGCCTGAGTTTCGATCAAACCAACGATTTTAATTGCATCATAAAGCACTCATAAATACTTTTCTTACTTTCTTGTCTTTTAAAAAACTTAGTTTACTCTATTCTCCAAATCCCAAATGCTTCACTCTAATGGCAATCCATGCTCTATAACATTTGTCAGCATTTCTCACAATCTATTTACTATATTTATTTTTCATGTAGTTTTGGTGGGACTTAGATTTTGCAGATTTTGCTGGGTGTCATTTATAGACCAGATTATCTACCTGCAATAGGGTGTCTGGGGGCTGACCATTGGACCCTCCTGGAGCCATGCTGCGTGACTTCTCCAACTGGCTCATTCAAAGTAGAGTAACTGGGACAAGGCTTATAAGAACCAGCCTTGTCCATCAGGTGGTGAAGAATTTATTAGTTGGGGACAGCAGTGCGTTACATGTCTAATTAAAGAAATGTGTTCCTAATTTTTTTCTTGACAAAAAAAAAAAACTGATCCACTACCAACCCAATGAACACTCGATAGTTTAACATAAGATATAAATGTTAATATTATTTAATTGGCTTGGAGAAGGAAAAAGATCAAATGGTTTCAGGGTCAGCAATAACCATGAACTTCATGTTATGCTTAATCAGTTCTGCATACCGTTCCCCCCATATTTATTCATATCCTGTCAAGAGAAAGATAGTTATGTTTTTTTTTTCACCCTCAAAATTGATTTTGATATTTTGTGTGTTTGCAGCTTTCAAAGATTCCTTTTAAAAGGAGATGTAAATTACTTAGGGTTAGCTGATAATAATAATGTAGTACTGAATTACAATTTAATGTTGTCAGTGATTTTGATTTGGTCCAAATTATTCGTATTGGTGATTTTCACAGAGGCAATTGTATTAGTAGTAAAATCTGTCTATATTGATGTTTGTGGGCGAAGACGGAGAAAGATTTCTGGGGCGAAGGTAAAGAAAAGTATTTTTCATTGGTTTACACCTTAGTTGTTGGAACAAGGCAGAATTATAGGACAAAATATAAAGTAAAATAAAATTATGTCTAAATGTTAATGAATCATCTCTACATTTACTTTGAAATTTGAAGTCTGACTGAGCTCAGAAGTCTCTGGCCCAAAATGATTTGAGGGAGTTTGTCTACCTACTAAACATAATGTTTCATTAAAACAATTTTCATGATTTGGGTAATTTAGTCTATGCTTTGACCTCAAAGTAATTATGATACATCAACGTCAGTTCTAGCTGAAATGATGGCAGCTGACAGGCTGTCTGCTGTTCTGCAACATGATGAACATGATTTTACATTTTATATATTTAGCAGATACTCTCACCTAGGGAAACTTCGAATATTTTTCTTTTTTCTAAAACACAGCATTAAAAAAAAAAAATCACTAATCGCCAAGTCCTATTGAGTATAAGCAACTTTCATTAGAAAGAAAATATTGTTGTGAAAATATTGTTGTTATCGCCATTGTCCAAGGATTGTTGCATTTGGTTTGCACAGGGTGCCAGCAATGCAGTAAACAGACGAAGCAACAGAGGAGGAGAGAAGACAGGAAGAGAAACAGAAGCATACGGTCAAAAACTTAAACAAAAACCTACACCACCCGAAGGTGTCTAGCAACCAGCAACATAAGAACAGAAACTGCTTCAACTAAGATTATGAAGGAGTCCACAATGCCACATTTCTGCATGCTGAGGTCAACGCTGAAGAATCCTTGAGTCTCAAAACTAAATCTGAACCACAACCTTAGCCCCAACATAGCAAAACCCAGCAGATCATACAAGATGTTGATGAGAAGGAGGATACATTTACATAGTAAGCCACACCTGTCTAGTGACATTTTAAATGTAGCTTCCCTTGTCTACCACACTTTTCTCTCACAGGTTGAAATTAATCGTCATTCTTGACTTCTTCTCAAGTAGGACACAGAGGTTCTAATAATCCTTCATCACTGTTCTTTGAATTTTTTATTCTTTTTTGCATATCCCATGAGGGGGAATAGGTCTGCTACAAACAGTGATGTCATCCCTCCTAGATTGTTTGAATCTGTTTGTAAGGCGCTTTGTCTTTTTGTCATTAGACCTGTCTCTTGGCAGGAATAGTGTTTTGTGTTTGTGGTTCATGAAACTACATGGTTACAAAAACTGGGGATGAAAAAAAACCTTAATGTAAACAATCAAGAAAATGGAAACAACTTGTTAGCAAAATATGACAATAACAAATAGCCCATCTATCAGCATATTCAAATATCAGCATCAGCATATTTTATTATTAATAAAAATACAAATATTTAATTAGTACAGAATATCACATGGTTATACACAATTGTAAGCTTTTGTTTTCTGAATAAGCAAAACTTTTATTAAAATAACTTAAGAAAAGATTAAGCAGATAAAAGAGATTTTAAACTATTATGCAAACACTAAATGAATATGTAAGTACTTCAAATAAATTGAAAATAACAGTAAAAAGAGAAAAAAACTCAACAGGGGGCTCAAACTCAAACAGGGGGCTTAAGTTACTCAAAATAGTTAAGGCAAGGTGGCCTTGGTGTAAGCAAAAGCACAGCTGAAATACAGTTTGATTCACATGAAAGTGGGAAAACAGTTTTCGACTTCTCTAACTAAAATTGTTCAATTCCTTGATAATGCTGTTTACATAAAAGCCTAATATAAATATAGAATTTCTTCAAAGAACATGTGCACTAATAATCAAGCTTGATCCTGCCGCAATAACCTCTCCATGAGAGGAAGTAGGTAATAATGTTTAAATCCCATTCTTCACAAGAAATGGTTTAATGGTTATTTTTATAATGCATTAGATTTTCTAAGTAGAGTGAAGTCCTACTTCCTTTTAGGATTCTTTGCTGTCTTATTATTTATCTCATCTAGAGCAGTTAGAATTATCTCCGTGCCGTGGGAGGTTTTGTATTTCCTCCTCGTCAAATTTTTTCATTTTAAGTGTTAATCAATTTTTATTCTCATTGGTTTCAGTTTCCATTTTTATCCCTCCCCAATACATAAACATTGCTTCTTTCCACCTTAATTTACAGTAGGTTTCTTTCAAGTAGCTTTGAAAGCTACCAAAATAGTTACATTGGCAGTTTCCAGGATTGCAGGATGCTATATCCTGTGCTTGCTTTGTGGCAAAGCCCCTGTTAAATTATTATTATTATTATTATTATTATTACATCTATGGCTTGATATCCCCCCTTTCTCCCAATGGCAAACCCAGATAAGTATTTTAGTCTGAAATGTTTTGCGTTATAATGGATGCATCATATCACAGTTTTTACTTTGAATATAGGGGCCAGTTCTGTTTCCTTTGATAAAGAATATGCTGATAAGTATGGCACTGTGCTTTTGGAAACCCTCTAATGGTTATCAAACTTTTCAATGGTAGTTGATCATGGCAGTTGGCAGGCCTTCACTACATCGACTTAATGCTTAATCCACCTTTTAACCTTTTATCTAGTGAATCTGCTACCAAGCTAGGATTTAATAACATGTTCAAATACAAATATACATACTATATGTAAGGCTAAATTAATGTGCTTTTAATCAGAACTGCATGTGAATAAACAGCAAAGCAGACTAAGATATTCATAGCTGAATCAGGGGCGTGATTGTTGGAATGCGAGGCGGAGATGTTACAGCAGCAACATTTTGAACAATTTTAGGAGTATTTGGGGCCTTATCTAAGCCATCTGATAATATAGCATTACAAAGAATCAAGTTTTCCTTTTTTTTTTAGGTCATGGGTCTTTCTGGTTCATGTTTGACTTCTTGTAACTTCTTAGTGGTCCAAGATTATATTATTATGTACGGTTAAATATAAGTGTGAATATGTACCAATGCAAGAACATTCTTAGGTATACGATATGTGGGTAAAGGGCTTCACATAGCAGTCAAGCTAAATTCTTAACTTTTCCTTTCAACTGAGCTATTCCATGAGTTATTTGAACATTTAGAAATCCCTCTTCCTAATTTTTTTCACGATTCCCATTGTGATCAAAATTGCAGAAGTTTAATCTTAGTTAATTAACCCCCCTTTTACTTGCTAAATTAACCCGGATTATATAGTTACTTTTTGCAATTTTATATTTTGGTGGATATTCCTCTAATCAGGTGATGGTAATATGCATAAATTAATATGATCAAGTTATTGCCGATGTAATCCGAATAACATTAATAGCAATACGTTGGACTTGACTACTTCTAATCTGATTGATTGGAATCCAAAGCCTGAAAACCTTTTCATTTTTTATCACATATTTAGTCCTGTTGGGTCCTTTAAAAAGAAAATGTCAATACATATTTTACTTTAATGTGCACAGATACCGTTTTCCCTGGAGAACTGTTTCCCTTGTTTTCTGTAAAATACCAATGTGTTTTTCATTGGATTAGGCCGTAAAGTGTGCCATTCTCTTTTTTTTTTGCACCATGTAAATGTATTACGTACATATATTTCTTGCAAAATAACCTTCTTGCCTTAACATAGAATGGACAAACTATTTTCTATTGTCCTATTGTTTCTCAAATCTGAAAATAATGTAACGACTTAACCGCAGAGGAGCTGTTAAGTAAAAATGATCTCTCTCCAGGACTGTTCCTGCACAATTCTCAACCATTCAAACATCCATGTCCAATTCATCGGTGTTCGATGAGGTCGAGTGCTGGGCTCCATGCAGAGTCAAATACTTCCACACCGATCTCGACAAAATTTCTATTTGGGCCTTACCTTGTGCGGGCATTGTCATGCTGAAAACAGTTTAACATAAAGTTGGGAAGTTGCCAAAAAGCTGGAAGCCCACAATGCTATAGCATTAAGATTTCCCTTCAGTGGAATTAAGGAGCCTAGCCCGAATCAATAAAATGACCATAGTTCTTCCTTTACCAAATTTTACAGTTGGCACTATCATTCGGACAGTTAGCGTTCTCCTACCATCCGCTAATCCCAGATTTAGACTGCCCAATGGTGAAGCATGATTCATCATTCCAGAGAACGTATTTCCACTGCTCCAGAGTTTAATGACAGCCAGCTTTAACCACTCCAGCAAATGCTCGCCATTGTGAATGGTGATTGTGGCTTGTGTGCAGCTGCTTGGCTATGGAAAGCCATTTCATGAAGTTCCCAACAAACAGCTTTTGTGCTAATGTTGCTCCCAGATGCGGTTTGAAACTTGGTAGGTGTTGCAAATTAAGACAAATAATTTTCAAACTAGACGAACCCATTCACCACTTTGTAGCTGAGCGGTTGTAGCTCCTAGAAATTTATACTTCACTATAACAGCACTTACAGGGCAGCAACAGTGGGCCAGAAATTTGACTTGTTTGTAAGGTGGCTTACTATGCCGGTGCCACTTTGGTGCCACTTTCAACAATATTTTTGCAGTCTTATTGCAGCTTCACTGACATGATTCAGTAGTGACATCACCCCCAAGTTGATAAGGAAGCCACATTTTGATCTCCTTTCACCTTTAAAGGGTATTGACAAACTCTTACTTAATTGAAGTCATTTCACAATTACATGCTAGTAATTGGCATTTTATTAACTGAACCGTCTCCTTGTTTATGACAATTTAGTCAATGTTATTTATGACTTTATTTATTTAAAAACCTGTTGAATACATTGTGATGCTTATCATGTAATTTGCTATATGCTTCTCAGTACAGCATATGAATGACACATTTTTCAAATATGCCTAAATCCACTGAACCGCAAAGCTTTGATCTAACTCTTATTATTGCTGATGCTTACATTAACATTTTAAGATCTCAAGGATATTTTGTGGTTCCTAATATCTAATAAAATCTAATATTGATTAGTAATAAATTCTTAAGGATGTGAAGAAAATTGTAAGAATAATATCAGACATTATATAATCAAATTCTGGAATGTTGCATCTTTTGGGTTTTAATACAAAGGTTAGCTATTTCTGAAGATTAGTTTTTTATGAGCTGATGAATATAGAATTGCAGGAAGCATATTATATTTCAAAACCGAAGTCCATCTAGAATGTCATTTTTTTAAGTGTTAACGAGAAATGCAATTAGATTCTGATCCATTTCTTCAATCATCCACGTGATTTAATTTATTGTGGATCTCCAGTGCTCAGCTCCTTGGTAAGCAGAGGCATAATGCATCACAGTAGCACACTATCAGAATGAATGATAGGGTGGAGATTACAAAGTCTACCGCTTCTCTTTGATATCCAGCCCACTGGTGGATAGTGTGATCAGCGGCTCAGCCACGATGCTGCAGTTGTGTTTTGAGCATCTACAGTGGTAATTAAAGCACTATGCAAATATGTGCCAGTTATTTCTATGATTTATAATGCCTAATTGATCCCAGAGTGCATCATCAACAGAATTCTTGAAAAATGCCAGTGAATTAACAGAAGCAAGATTCCTTTGCAAAGTTAGCAGTACTGTCTCATTCAAATTCATCCATTTCACTGAGACGCTAGTTCTACTGTTGGTAGAAGGATCTTACACGTATTGGTACCAAATTCTTTTTCTTTTTTCTTTACCTAATTTTTAAAAAGCTACAAAACTCATCCAACAACTTATGGACCTTGTTGGTGCTGGAGACTGGAGAAGCAAATATGCCAAGTAACCATTGAAATTCATCTCAACAGATTACCTAATATAAGATTTTCCTCAGTCAGTATATAAATAATTATAAAAATAATTAATAAATAAGATTTGGCCACTATTAAAATTAGTTTTGCTCATTAAATGTTTAAAGTGATTCAGGGAATGGTACTAAAAGACCTGTCTGAAGGTTAAGATCTCAGTAGGGTTAAATTTATTATATTTTTACTCAAACTTGCGGCAGCACAGTGAAATATATGTGTTTTATGAGCTGATTTTCAAAATCTTAAAAAAAAAAAAATAATAATAATTCACTAGAAGGAAAACTTTACTAGATAACATAGATCTACATTTGTCTTTCCATCACTGAAAGGTCTTAACAAAAGTAAATCCCAGATGGCAAAGCCCATTCTTTTCTTATATCTTTAAAACGGAGGTCATAATTATGACAGAGCATAAAACTAGGTTAACAATGGATAGTAGTATTCATCGTCGACCCAAACCTTATTTCCATTGATATATAAATTTACCATCAAATTTTTATTTGTTATTATTTAAGTCAACATTGAAGTTTTGTATTTTTAAAATAAATGATAATAGAAACATTTTGATAATTCTTAAAAGTTAGACTAGATCATGGAAAAGAAAAAATTATTTCTTATTTGTCTTCTTTCAGTGCTCGATTTAGTTCTGGAAAGGCTGCAAGTTGCATCAGAACTTGAATAACTAAAGAAACTAGAGCTGCAGGCGGATGAAAGTGCATCGACCAAGACAAAGAGAACGTGGGTGGTGATGCATCCTAAGGAATAAACCAAGAGGAAAATTAGTAGCATTTGTTTTTGGATGTACTCTAGAGTTCATGGTTTCACTGCCTGAGACGGACTAAATGAAAAGTGACTTTTTCTTTGATATTGGTGTCATCTTAGCTAGTAATCACTTAAACTTTAGGAAAAAGAAAGTAGTTCTTCATATGTAAGATTTAAGTGTTGAGCTATCATTTTATCAACTGAAATGGAAGCCAGCCAGCCAAGCTCTTTAATTAGTTTATCACTGGTATTTGGTCTCACATCCTCATGAAATTGTGGGAGAATCCTTTGTGAATTGAAAAGAAGGAAAATAATAGTCCCCGGTTGTCAACTTTACAAATTTTACATAATTATTGTACAATGATGTCAATAGAACCTTAAGCCTAAAGTGGATCAAATATATTTTAATTGCATTTAAACGCTTAAACACAGCACAAGCTGCAAGTGATAAGTAAGACAATGCTATTCTGATTCATATTGAAGATAAGTGTTTAAATAAAGAGGGGAAAATAAATTAAAATTAATTGATGGTTATTAAACTACAGAAGTAAAACAGAGCATATTAGTTCTAAAGACTTATGTAAATTATGTTCTATGTCAGTGAATTAAGAATTATTGAAAATGCAGGCATCAGTAATTAAATCCTTAGCCACGGTGGGTCGCCATGCTTAAAATCCTGACTGCCAGAAATCTGATCCATTAAACTGGCAAACTTGTACTTGCAGATTGAATTACAGCCGGATGTTTGCCGTTGCTATCTTAAGTAAACACCCCCAATGCCATATTAGGAAGAAAGGCTCATTTACTTTGAAGTTAGGCCTCAATAAAACTGGGATTTCTTCTCCATTTCATCCAAAAACAATTAGACACTTCAATTCTCAGTAAAATGAATTAGTTTTTTTGTGTTGTTCAGTAGTAAGCGGTAGTCTTTAACCACTGAACTAGAATTTTTGTGGAATGCAAGTCTCACTATCCATCTTCTACTTGATCATCACTTAAAACAATAACTATTGTGGGTCCAATGAAAGAGGCTGCAAGTCGAGAAATATTTGTACATTTGACAGTTATTATTATTTTAGCTGTCTACCACAGCATATTGGAATTATTACATTGAATAGTCAAAGCGCAGACTTTCAGCTTTAGTTTGAGGTTATTTGCATCCAAATCGGGTTAACAGTGTAGCAATTACAGAATGTTTTTATATGTGGTCCCCCCTTTTTAAGGGGCCAAAAGTAATTGGACAATTGGCTGTTCAGCTGTTCTATGGCCAGGTGTTTTTTTTAAAAAATTAATACCCTCATTAGTCCATTTAAAAGTAAGCCGATAAAAGGTCCAGATTTGATTTAAAGTGTGTCATTTGCATTTATAATCTATTGCTTTTAACCCTCAATATGAAGTCCAAAGAGCGGTCACTACCTGTGAAGGAAGACATCATTGGGCTGACATCAGAGAGATAAAATAAACATTAGGTGTGGCCAAATCAACTACTTTGTACATTCTTTTAAAAAAATAGAATGCATGGGTGAGCTCAGAAACACAAAAAGGCCCGGAAGACCACAAAAACAATTGTGTTGGATGACCTGGTGAACGTAAAACCTCTTCACAACAGTTGGCTAGATCAAGAAGGTGTATTTGTTTCAAAGTCAACAATCAAGAGAAGACTTTACCAGAGTAAATGCAGAGGGCTTACTACAAGATGTAAACCATTGGTAAGCCCCAAAAACAGGAAGACCAGATTAGTTTTCCAAAAAAAAAAAAAACATCTAAAGAACCCTGTACAGTTCTGGAACAACATCCTGTATAGAGATGACACAAAGATCAATTTGTACCAGAATGATGGGAAGAGAAGAAACTGTATGGAAAAGGGAAACTGCTCGGGATCCCAAGCATACCACCTCATCTGTGAAGCATGGTGGAGGTCATGTTATGGAATGGGCATGTATGTCATATAAATTTCAAAATAGCACTGTCCTGCACACAAAAGCAAAGTTTGTGGGGAATAATATCCACTTTCTATACTTTTGAGGCATAAGCAATTAGGAAATAACACTAACTACCCAGAAACAAAAGTTGTGGTACATAGTGATACCAATCAAATGGTAACCCAAAGCTTAGTCAGAAGCTTAATCTTTATAGAAGCTATAATCTTCACTTGCAGAATCTGCAAAACCAACAAATGGAGAAGAAACACTTTTTATTTATCCCGTACAAAATTATGTCTTAACACATCAGGTCGGAGTCAAATTCCAAAAACTCACACACTCACTCCTTCTTTTTTCTTTCTTTCTAACACTCCTCTAGTTCAGCTCCAAATGAGCTTCATGCCTTCCCGTCAGGTACATGCACTTGCTAAAGAAATGAGAATAACTTTATTTAGGACAAAATGTACGCACTCCCGGCCTTTATCAGCACCTATAACATCTGAGCTAAAGGGGGGATAGAATACATATTCTTCTTATTTATTAATGTTAATGACATTTGTAATAACTATTGTATTGTGTGCATAAACATTATATAGGCAAACAATTAGTCTGGTAGTACCGCTTAAAAAGATAACCGCTTTACATAGATAGATAGATGCCAGCAGAACAGATTCAACCCTGGCACAGAGCTTCTAAAGAAAAGTAAGACAATGATGTTTACTTATTTCTGTAACTAAATTGTTTGTTTTTCATAATGGTATTGATAATTGAGCCTAATAAATTTTAAATTATTTAGGGCTAGATTATGTTACTTTATTATGTTGGGATTAGGTCATAATTAAAGTAGTTATACATAGGAATTTTTATGTTTTGGGCACTATTAAACAGTATATTTTTACAGGATAACTGAATTAGACACAGATTTGTAATCAAAAAATGACCTCTGTGGATTGGAATAGAAAATGCATACAGAGGGTGTTTTACAATTCGGGACCTTGCAAGTCACTTTCCATTTTAATAAAAAAAATTATACCACATTTAGAAGTGTTAGAAATTCGAAAGGTCACCACAAACCGCATTTGTTCCATAGACCATTGGATGATGCTGAGCAAAGCAGAAAGTTTCTATAAAAATGTCGATTGTTTGTTGACATAATAGAATAAAGGCTTTCTCTAATGAGGACCAGGGCAAAGAGTATAATAATGATTAACAATTGTGAGAAACTCCCAATTGTTTTCAAACTGGGACCAAATCAAAACTTTGACAACACACTAATCACATTTAATAAAACTGTTGATGACATTTTTTTCTTCTACTTATAAAAAGAAAATGTTATTAAATACAGGTTGCCGAAGTTCTGATTTCGTTTAGGCCAAAATATCAAATAGAGCACCAAAGAATGTATTTTATGACCTCTGATTTCTATGGAATCTTTGTAAAATAGAAAGACACCATGGTTAAGCATCTCTCAAAAGAGCAGTGAAGCGCTTTGGTATCCTTGATTGCTGATCAAGGATTGACACCACACTTCCAGGGCCACTAGTTTCACACCTCAAAAATTAATACCTGACTTGTTTGTGTGACTTAAAATAGGTGTATAAACCTATATAAAGCAGACGTAGTGTTCACCATTACGACATGAGTCAGCTGAGAGGGAGAAGAAGAAATTTTCATCCTTTCAAAGATTTGCTGATCCAATAGCCACAGAGATTGATGATTTTCGGCCAACTCTACTATCAGTAAAAACAACAGAAATGGGCTATCAGTCAAACAAGAATATAAATTTAATCAGTATCAACAGAAGAAGTAATGTATTACCAACCATCAAACCTGCCTACTGGTCTGTACACCTACCTTTAATTGTTAAAATATTATAGTGCAGACTCTGGGGGAAAAAAACCCCATAAACTTTCTGTTGCTTTTATTTCTACATTTACTGACCTGGATGACTGGGAAAAGCCTGAAATTAATATTTAAGATTTTTTTTTCTTTACTTGCCCGATGTGCTATCTTTTCTATGGAAATCTGTAACAGTGAATCTCCTAGGGGTTCATGAATGTTGCTTTAACAAATTACCTATCCTGACGTAAATCTATTTTTCTTTTTATTTGTTCATGTTAATGACTGTTCCTTGCTAGATTACATTAATTAAATATCTGAAGTTGTCACACTTTACCAACGGTAGCTGAACAGGCAGAATCGCACATAAGTGGATTTCTGAGACTGTTTGGTTTCATTTTGGAACTATCCTCTAAACCCATAATAGTTTGCTCATTCTAGATATGTTGGACGTTTCTGACAAGTGTTAACTGATGTCAGTTTGGAAAAAATACAATTATTGACTGTAATCAGTTGGTATGAGAAAAAAAAAAAAAATAAAATAAAATATGTATATGTATATAAATATAACGGGTGATAATTTCACAGAGTGTTGACAGGTGCCCGAGTAAGCTATTGAAACTGTGAAAAGCTGGTTTGTGCAAACATGGTACAGAAGTCTCTCCAATCAGTTTTGTGCTATGATATTCAAGCTGTTGGATTGAGTTTAAAACTTTGTCTTTGCATAGGGAATCTGAGCGAACATTTTATCCACCAGCGATCAAATGCACAACTGAGATAACACATGTTTATATTTCTGTCCCTGGATTCAAACCTGCAAAAGATTTATATTTAAACACTATGTTACTTCCATGCAACAAAATGTTTGCGGGCCGGGCCTGCTCAGAGAATTTTGTTGCGGAGTGACCTGTCTCATACAGCACAACAAAGCAGAGGATAAAGCAGAGAAATACAATATGTGGTCCTGCCGTAGAAGATAATATCTTTGTTACAACCCTTCAAAAATTGTATAATTAAGGCAACAAAAACCAAGTGCCTGCAAAGAAAGTCTGTTCTTATCTCAAGTCCTGCTTGAAGTATGAAAAAGGCAAATGATCAAGGATGTAATTTACTTAGTACCTAATGTGTAAAAAGAGCATCAAATCGCATGCTTCAAAATGTTTTAAAAAATCAGAAACTAGGGAAATATTTTGGCACCAGTTGCAGAGCTCTGAATTATTTCCGAGCTTAATTCAGCTGCTCAAAAAACAAAAAAAAAGAAAAAAAAAAGCGGTGAATAATATTTTCTAAGAATATTAGTTTTTTACTAAGAATATAAGAAAAATTGATAAACTGTCTTCCTCTAGAAAACACTGGCTAGTGTTGCTTCCAATAGCTCACTTATCTGTCACACTACCTCTGCCAACTCCTTATGCCCGGACAATTACGTCACCTAACTATAAAAGCTGGCAAGGAACACAAAAATAACCCCAATATCTCTGATTCCCTACAGATTGCTGCAGCTAATTTCTTCTAATATCTTCTTAACAGATTATCTGGGTACTTCATAAGACTTCCTTACAGATTTTCTGTTGTAGACTAATGCACAAATGTATAATGGCTTCCTAGAAAACAAGAAAAGAAAAATGTTGCTAAAAAATCCCTTTTATCAGGAAAAGACTTTCATAGAAATTGTGAGAACAGTTAATCTGTAAAATAGCGCAATTACATGGCACTTATGGGCATTGTATAATGAGATAAATAATTAGTTTTATGTCTGCAGTAATCAGGTTTATCTGATTGAATATAAAATAATTTATGATTATCGCTGAAGTCATAATAACTGATAAATAATAATATCTTGTTAAAAGTCAACAGAAGCTACAGGCCTAGCTCAGAGCACTGTGATTTTGTATTACACACAAAAATATGATGCAAAGCAAACATTTCTAGGCTGTGGTAAACACAGTGATAAAACAACAGTTTTTCATACTTAAAATACTCTTTGTAATCACAGCTTTGTACAAAATTTGGTAATTTAAACATACGTTGGGAGCAACAGCCTCAGTACTTGGAGTGGAGTTAAAGTCGAAATAAAATCAGAACAAGTGAAATTTTGTTATTTGTTTTGTGTTATGTTCCAAAAGAAATCCACAAAATACAACGGTCTTTTAGGTCTGGTTCCAAAATTGTTTTTGTTTTTTTGTCCTCATGATATAGTTTATATCTATAGCTGTCGAGGGGTACAGAGATTGTTTTTGTTGGTGGGATGGGATGTCAGTTGTGAATGAACTTTGATGCCAAAATAAATTTTTGCCAGAAAAAAAGTATATAATTATTATTTTTTTGGTTTGGAAATACCAGAGGTCATCCACTACCCTACTAAAAAATGTCTTTGCAAACCTACTTTCGGCGATGGGAACCACTTATCTAGACGAGGTAGCGAAGCTCCATATGCTGCTTATAAAAATTAAAAAATGTGCAGTGGAGATAAAACAATAAACCATCACCAGTTTTGATTTTCACAAGTTCCTGATAATGACCGAAGCTCTGGCTAGCTAGGATTGCAACACTCTTGTTATTGCAGTGGGAGTCAATGACTGGGTGTCTGAAGCATGTTCACTCTTTCTTTTAATGAGGTTTGTTTTTTTTAAAACAACGTAGTGGACATTGCATACTGTCAGCAATTTAAAAAGATCATTATAATTAATAAAATAAAATTTTATTTTTAGTTAATTTAGCTCAGTTATTCTGGACACATGCAAATTATCGGACTGGTGATCTGCAAGACTTTCGCTATAAAACCATTTGATGACCAAAAAGCGACAGTCTGAAAAACAGGCTAACAACTTTAATTTAATTTAATAGAAGTTAGTTACAATCCACAAATTTTTAAGGGAAAAAACCCCTGGGGAATTACTTTATTTCAGCATGATTTTTTGCAAACACTATCTGAAGCTACAACATAACTGCAGCTGGCACTGGTAATACCTGCCGCAACAGCTTTCGCTAAACACACTTTTTCTGCTTCAATTCTCAGAAAATTAAAAACAATTCAGACTCATCCGTTTTGGCCTTGCTTTCTAGCTTGGCATTACCGGGCAAAGCATTTTACAAGTTTAATAAAAAAGATGAGATGAATGAGTCTCCAAAATAAGATTTATTTTCAAAGCTTTCATGCAACTAGCTCATGGTAATTGCAGGTATAGATTAACACTGGACTTTGTAATTTTTCCTTGTATTGCAGAAGATTAATGTTAACATCACAAGCTGCTGTATTGGGGAATAAAAGCAAAGAATAATTTTGGTGATTGACATTCTTTGCACAGTCGATTGTGATTAGCTGAGAAGATCAGGGTGGATGTAAACCTTGAGAAAAAAGCTGCAAGACTCGAGTGGACTGGATTGTGTCCGTTTGGGGATTGCCGGCAGTTACAGACAAATAAAAAAAAAAAATTCCTTTTACAAAGCTTGCAGCCCTGTTGAACTAGCTATTGTTAAGGACCGCAGGTGTGGGTTAGAAAAACCCTTTAATGACCTGGACTCCAGCCTGTCAACAGGGATTTGACTAGCTGAAAGAGATGCTGCTGTCACCATCCGTGCTGTCCCAGTCCAGGACGCCCCTAGAAAGGGCAAAACTGGAGGCAACCAAAGAGGATTGCGGGGGTCAATTGGCCTCCAACTAGTTTGAGGTAAAATACCATCCGGCATCAAAAATCGAAATGCAGATGTGCTCTCCAGGTTGCCAAGGGAGGAGGGATGGTGAGTTTGTACGTGCAATGAGAAGGTCCAATGGAAGGATGTTCATCTGCAAGCTCTGGGGAAGTGGTTTCGGCAGGGAGTTGCTACCTAGTGGAGAGGAGTATAAAATCAAGTACCAAATGCACACTTAAAATATATCTAGTTAAAGAAAAAAATTGTTGGAGGTCCAGTTAAGACCAAAAATACATATTACCAGGCCTTGGGACATATTGGTGTGTGCCGGTGGTCCGGCATCTGTTCTTCTGGCAGGTTATCGGAGAAGATATTCAAGGATGGACTGGCATATGCCCAAAGTTTGTTGTGGTGAATGGGCAGTCTGAGCTACATGTTACCTGTAGCTACATGTTACCTTGTTCTAGATGAACTGATGAACAAAATGTTGTTTTATTTACTGTGTTGGGGGCATGACTACTGTGCATGAAGAGTGCTGTTGTACTGAAATACTTTTGCCAACACGTCAGATAGGGGGTTTTCATTCCAGTCTAACAGGACTAAATTGCTTGCAGAGTTCAACTTTCTCAGAAATTATTGCTGTGGATTTTGCAATTAAACATTTATCTATTGTCTATCTGTATAAATCGTATTTCGCCCAACCTTTGCTTTGACGTGACAAGCTTTGTCCCTTTCTACAATTGGAAAATAAAATAATGATAATAAAATTGTGACAGTTTCTTCATCTAACAAATATAATGTAATTTTCTTTATTTAGGCTTGTGGTGAGGTAAATTTACTAGTTTACATTACATTTAATTCTATTTTTAAAAATGTTATTTGAAGCAAATCATCTTTATTGAAAAAAATACAACCGAAAAACCTGTTTAAATCTTGATATACATGAATCTATGTGGCTCTCTTGACAACGACTTTCAACTAAAAAGTTGAAATAGTCTACAAACTGTTTTCAGTCCATTGTAGAAAAGTAATGAATGTAAATTATATTTGTTAAACCCTGGAGTAAGTCAGGATGTGAGGTTGTGAGTCAGATATAACACTGACAGAAAGTTACTCAATATTATTGATAATAAGAGAAAAATACATTCAATGAAAAGTTTAATGAGCATAAAGGGGTTTCCGAAAAAGCTTTTAGCCAAAGTGATATATAAACAAAAATCAATAACCATTTTGAGATATTCAAATGAACATTCTCATCGTGACTGAAAATGCAGCTGGGAGTCAACATTTAATACAATGAATACCTTGGCAACAACCTTCTTCAATCTTAACAATTCCTCAGCTCTTGAAAACTGCTCACCATGTGAATTTTTGTCAGCTTTAAAAAGGGCTTAGGTTTCTGTTCATCTGTGTGAGAGACTTATTGTACAGGGTGGAATTATGATATAATAACAGTATTGTCATTGTTTGAAAATGGTAATAAAGCAATCTATTTCCGGACTAATTGTTTCTAACATTTTTAATTTCAGAATGAAGGCCTACATGCAGTATGGCACTGTTACTGTTAAAACAAAACAATTATTGGTCCTTTTTTTGTGATGTAGATATTGGCTTCTACACTACACTGATCTTTTTCAAGGTTTGCAACAACCTTTAGAATGTTTTGCCTGAAGCACTGATAGGTATTAGCATATTTAAAAAGTGACTCATTTTGGCAACATGACAAATATAATCCAAGCTTTAAACACACCAAAATATATGCATTATAAGCGAGGACCTACCTAATGCACGATTTCGCAGATTTTGTGGAATTAACCTTAAAATAATTATTCAAAATAAGTGTGAATTACTGATAAAATAGGCTTTTTTTTTTTTTTTTTTTAGGCTTCTCTGAGGTCACTGCGAAGCAAAAGTAATTTACTTCCTTCTTTATGTTACCATGTGATAATTAAATCCAATTCTGGTCCGTGACATCATTTAGGTTGAACTCTAAAACATATCGAAGTCGGCATTACTTTTTTCGACAAATTGAAAAAATCAAAATACTGTAACGGGGATGGCAGGCAGCGTTTCCCCCGCCAATGGGCTTTAGCCATCCCCGAAGGGGCTGCTGGGAAACCTAGCCCCCGAACTGTAAATACCGTTAATAATGTGTCTTAATGTTTCGTACTTTCTTTAATGTGTTGTGTAGTAGTTTAGTTTTGGTAGCTATAACTACTGGTGTCTTTGTGGTTGTGGGTTGAGTCCCTCACCGTGGGCTTGTTTAACTGTGCGTGTGGGGACCGTCTGTGTATTCATGTGTGTTAGTTAGTTTTATCCGCTGCCAGCTCTGTCTTTGTCAAGACGGTTGTAAGCGCATGCGTGAAATAAAGAGCACGTGTTTTTGTTAAAGCGGTGTCTGATTGTATGCTTGAACCCAGCAGAGTAGTACCACTCCGAAAAAACGCTACAATACATTTTAGCTCAGGTGCGGGAGAAACAGTTCCAGACAGGAACCTTACCTGCAGACGGCGGTAGATTATTTTGTTCATCTTGCAATGTGACTACACGATCGTTCGACATATTGCTTCAGAATAGCATATCAATCGTAAATCAACTGCAGAAGTTACTGGCCAAAATAAAAAGCAAGTGACAGCGGCCTATATATATATATGTAATATACATTGTTTTCTATATTGTATAAATATAGCCACAAATTTTGCTATTGATAGACTCGCAAAAAATTTAAAATGTATTTGCGATTTGAGTTGGTACCTAATTATAAGTTCTAGAAATTCTAGACTGTTATTTATTTAACAAATGAATCCCAGTTTTTAGTTCAACAACTCATAGGGGTTTATCATTTTGGAATTTTTGAAATATGCTAGTTACTTTTATTATTCTATCTATGTGCAGTAAGTAGTATCCATGGTGTATGGTGGTGTAAGGTTGATGGGATTTCATGAGTGATAGGTAAAGCGAGACAAATTAGGTTCTTGCTGTTGCACACTATATGGACAAAAGTATTGGGACTCACCTCTTAATCATTGAATTCAAGTGTTTCATTCATATAAAATCAAGCATCTAGCCATGCAGTCTGCCTTTACAAACATTTGTGAAAGAATGAAGAAATTTCTTCTTCCCTCCTAGATATTCCACAATCAACTGTAAGTGGTATTATTGCAAAGTGGAAGCATTTAGGAACCACTACAACTCAGCCACGAAGTGGCAGACCACATAAAGTTAAAGAGTGGGTTTGCTGAGGGCTGAGGCTCATAGTGTGTAAAAGTCGCCAATGCTCTGCTGACTCAATAACTGCAGAGTTCCAAACCTCCTCTGGCATTAACATCAGCACAAAAACTGTGCGCCGGGAGCTTCATGGCATGGGTTTCCATGGTCCAGCAGCTGTATGCAAGCCTTACATCACCAAGCACAATGCCAAGCGTCGGATGGAGTGGTGTAAAGCATGCCACTACTGGATGCAGTGGAACACGTCTGTGGAGTGACAAATCACGCTTCTCTATCTGGCAGTCTGATAGACGAGTCTGGGTTTGGCGAATGCCAGGAGAATGTTTCCTGCCTGACTGCATTGTGCCAGTTGTAAAGTTTGGTGGAGGAGGGATAATGCTATGGGGTTGTATTTCTGGGGTTGGCCTAGGCCCCTTAGTTCCACTGGAGGAAATGTTAATACCTCAGCTTACCAAGACATTTTGCAAAATTCTATGCTTCCAACTTTGTGAAAACAGTTTGGGGAAGACCCTTTTCTGTTCCAGCATGACTGTGCCCCAGTGCACAAAGCAAGGTCCATAAAGGCATGGTTGGATGAGTTTGTTGTGGAATAACTTGACTGGCCCGCACAGAGCCCTAACATCAACCCTATCGAACACCTTTGTAATGAACTAGAATGGAGATTGCGAGCCAGGCCCTCTCGTCCAACATTAGTGTCTGACCTCACAAATGCTCTTCTGGAAGAATGGGCAACAATTCCAAAAGACACCAAAATCTTGTAGAAAGCCTGAGAGAAAAAAGAGTGGAAGCTGTTATTGCTGCAAAGGGGGGACCAACTCGATATTAATGCCAATGGATTTAGAATGGGATGTCATAAAAGCTCCTGTAGGTGTAATGTGTAGGTGTCCCAATACTTTTGTCCATATGGTGTATCTCACAAGTTGGGAGAAGCAAACAGTTTTGGCGAAATTCTGGGTTTTTGTATTTTTATTTTGATTGATTGGTTGTACTTCATCCCAGGCATTTGTCCTAGTCAGCTGGTAGCAAAAAGGGGCTTTAAAGGGCAAGTCCAGAGAGAAGAATTTAGCTGGACAAGCTATTTTTAATTGGTGTGTGCTAGTGGCAGAAGTTGGCAGAGCTGGCTTGTAGTTGTTATCCTTTTTGTTAAATTTGCGTATTTCTTTTGGTTGATTATAGGAAGTTTATTTAGTTTAGGTTCATTTTCATTAGGAGTAATTTAGGTTACATAGCGGCAGGGGGAAAGCATTGTGTGCTTTTAGGGTGTTTTATGTTTCGTGTTTACAGGGAGCCAAGCAACCACGGTACAGCTGACGGAAGACACCTTCTCCTAGTCTCAGCATGGCAAAGGCCTGGTTGGCCTGCAGCCATTCCAGAAATGGAGTAACACTGCTTAGAGACAGGTTTCCATCACACTGTACAGTGAACTGGACCATGGCAGTGGGCCCCACATTAGCTGGCTGTTGGTGCCCAATTACCTTCCAGGCATTGACGGAGAGGAAACAGCAGGAGCCAGAGCAACGGGCAGGGGAGAAGGTTACAAGATTGTTACAAGGGCCTTTTCAATGTATGATTTATTATAAGGTGTGTAGCGACCCGGTAAAGATGGGAGTTCTCTGTTCGTGGAGTCAGCCTGTCAATCAATTAGCTCTCTGCTAACTACAGGAATGCATGGAATGTTGGTCTCGTGCATTGCTTGTGGTTGGTGGAGCAGCGGGTGGAGGCTGGCCCCGGTTGAGACTGTATTAGCTGTCCTGTGTGTGTGAGTGTGTATCTAAAAAGAAGAGTTGTTTTGAAGTGTTTGTTGTTCTCGGCTAAATAAACCATTGAATTTTGGAAAACTTGCTTTCATCTCCGACTTATGTGTGGAAACATTACAGATGGTTGATTGCATCAATATTTAAAGGAAATCAACACAAACCACCTGGTAAAAATATAAATAACGTATTAACGGGGGGTTCACAAACAATATGGAAGAAAACATTGGTGGGCAAACTGGTGGACAAATGAATTCGAAGAGGACGATGAAGAGGGACAAAATGGAAGTGGGATAATTCAGTCTTTAATGACTATACGTGGTGTGGGAAATTGTTGGTCCGAACAAAGGAAAAGGTTGAATGGCGTGTATACCTATGTTTGGAATAAAGGTTGTGGTGAGATAAGTTTGTATCATTGTTGTGAGTGACTGATTGCATGCAAAAAGGGTCCATGCGCTCAATAGTCCGGAAATTACGGTAAATATCCCTTTAACCATCACATCACATCACATATATGTGATAATTAGAAAGCGTTTCCTGCAGCGTTACATCACATATCTGTGAACAGAATGTTGCAATATAATATCCACAAAAATGACGCAACAATCTCGTCTAGTACAGACTCTGAGTGTGTTAATTAATGCCAATCATAAACCGACTCATAACTTCCGAAATGGTGACGGTTTTCAATGACATAGTCAAAATAAGCAAGTAAACCACCAAAGAACAAAACAAACATCAGCGACATTCAGTTACCAAAGTCTAAAATTTTCCACATAATTACATGACCAACAGCTAGTTCACTAGAAATGAACAAAACCCACCTTTAAAGGTCCTCACATTTAGTGCATGTATGTGGACTGCTGGCACTCACAAGGGGTCTATAAACCAACAGGCTGTTAAAGTGCCATCCCTCAAAAATGAATGTGCTAAATATTTCAAAGGCAAAGATCAAGCAAATCATTTTTTTTTTTAGGTCCTGGGTTGTTGTCAACTGTAAACTAAAGTCTGTATGAAAAAACTGGTTGACAAATGTGTTTATTGTGCCCTATAATAGCAGATTAACAACAGACAGGAATTAGCATTTTCATTTATCAAAGTAGTTACTTCTGTTGGGTCCATATAAAAGACAATAAAAAGAAACCCTCAAACTGAACATATTATCTGTGGGTTGGCGATGGGTTAACTTCTGGGTTAGTACTTTAGCGACAAAGAATAACTTATATGCAATTTAATTATTGAGTGCCGACAAAGTAAAATATTTTTTACTATTTTACTATAATATTTTTAAATATATTTTTTATATATTAATATAGATTTTTTTTTTTTTTTACATACAATTTTACCTAATTATTTTATATCATGTAGAACTACTGGGATCTCTATTGTATTCTCTTCTGATGATAGAAAAGTTTCATCCACCTGGTATATCAACACCTGTTGCTTTTCATTGAAGTGATAAAGAAACAGTAAAATGCCCTGGAAACTTGGACAGCTTCAGTCCTCAACAGTTCTTGTTTTTTTTACATCTTATTGCTGTGCGTCGAATGTCGATTTCAGTCAATTGTCTCAGAAAGATTAATGTCTTGGTTTATTGTTAGTTGCAACCATGTAATTCTATCCTCACAGTATAGCAAATTTCAGTCTGAAAACTGTCAAGACCAACTATCATTAACTTTAACTTTATCATTAACTGTTCATTTGAAGAAAAAAAAACATTTCCATTTTCTGAGTTATACCATGCCAGTCATTCAGTGTAATAGCAGCTTACACATTTTTGCTGAGGCTATGATACCTATTGCCACTAATATCTATTACTTTTTTGTTTTATGCTAAAAGCAGCCCTGTTGCAATACTATTAACTATAAATAAAAAAAAATGCATCTCACCTGCCACTGTAAACTTTTTCAAATTGAAAATATCAATATTCCTGCAGGCTTTCTCGATTCTCGATTTAAAGCTGAATACTTAGGATGGCTGATTATCTTCCCTGTTACTTTTACAAACACCGCTGTAGTTAAGTATTTGTCTAAACACCATAGCACCACTCTTTAGTTTAGATTAGGTTTACAGATACCCAGTGTAGGGATCATGCACAGTCCAAACAAACTCCCTTTTTCTCTCTCTGGCACCAGAGGATAACATCATCACCCATCGCCCCCTAGCTGGAATTTTTAAACCCCAGCGCCCAGTCACAGAGAGCCATTTGCAAGTCATAAAACCACATTGTTCCTTAAAAACAGAGAACCATCATTTTTGCTCCCCTACTCCTTCTCTCTCGCCTGCTGCACCGCTGTCCTGCTGTAGCGTCCTGGGGGTGGGGGGGGCAAAGCTCCCTGCCACCGCAGCTTTCAGCACTGCAACCAACTGAACTCGAATCCTGCCATGTGAAAGGCCATTGATCACAGCTTGTGAGTTAGGACTTAGTGTTAAGTAAATAACATGTAACATGGATCCTCTACACAATTGTGAGCCAAAAGTGGCTATTTTGAAGCTTCCAGGGCGTGGGCAACTGGTTCCCCTCATACCAGTATCCAAGTGGAGTCAGAGTGACCGGTTCCTCTGATATCCACACCTAATTTTACTAGAAGACACAGACGGAAAATGTTCCCTGATATGAGTGCATGCTCCCCAGGACGGAGCTATTTCTACCTCGGAAGAAACGATTTTCCAAGAGCAGTTTTGGCCTGGACGCGAGAAAACCTTTAAATTGTCCCAGATGATGAATTCCCTTTGCCTCGAGGAAGCGATGGTGAATTGTATCTGATGATACAAGTCCATAACTAACCCCTCTAGCAGGAATCAGAGGTCCAGACAGTGCCAAATTCTGGTCAAGTCAGGAACAACGCACTCAAGAAGCCATTGAAGATACGCAAACTTTATTCTGCGAGTGGTTTGTCTGGGTGGTTTGTGTTGTCTTCAAATAAATAAGCTTTACTGAACCATCAATAAATGCTACCTCATAAGAGTGGCCACCCACACCAGTATTTTTCTGTGGGTATATATATTTTATCGTTATCGATATTGTTGTTATTATTATATTGTGTACATATAACATATAATGTAAACTATATATAACACAGTATATTACCCTGCAGGTGCTATAATTTAAATAAACTGATTGAAAAACCAGCAGTAGTATCCATCCATTTAAGTTATGATCCCATGTGCGTCTGTTACTGCACTGCTACTTCCATCATAGGCGACTTTAAAATTATTGCAGTTTGCTCAGATATCTGAAAGATCTTCATGGTTTGCATTTTGATCAGGCAAACAGTGGGCAGAAAATTACACACCATATGTGTCAAAAGTAGCATTTTCAATAGGTAACAGAATGAGTAAAAATTCTGTAATTGTAGGATATTTTTGTATTCCCAATACTGGTTTACAAACCCAGTATTTTCCAACTGAGATTTGAATGCACCTTGGGCGCTGCTATTACTTTTTTCAGTTATCTGATTTTTTGCCGGGGGCAGAGTACATTTACAGAGGTGAGAACAGGGATTGGAATTGTTGTTCTTCAATAAAATGAATAACTGGAACTAAATCTTTGATTTTTATTAGCCCTGAATATATAATACGTGTGATGAAAGCTGTCATTGAGGATTTTTCCAAGAAGAAGTTGGATTTCCAGTGGTCTGGCTCAGACCTTGCTTTGCTCTCTTTTTGTCCTTCATTTCTGACGTTCAACCTTCATCGCTCATTCAGTGATGGTAGCCTTTGTCACAAAAACCAGTCATAGAATGATTTGGTCATGCAATGATTTTGACATTTGTCTGTGCATCATGTATTGTAGGGTCATAGAGGACATTTGTTGCAGACTGCATGTATGGTGGCTGAGAAGTGCAATTCATAAACAAATTGAGGGCAAGACCCAATTGTAGCCGGAATATCCTGATAAAACAAGAGCTGGCATTATTTCAAAATGATTTTCCTCAATTGGTTACTTCATTTATATCCTGCTAAAATACTACCTTCTAAAAAAGGTTTCCCTGGAATTGCTGAAATATTCTTTATTAAAACATTTTACCTAAATTGACCTTTGTGTGTATCACGGAGGGGTCGGACTGATAGGGAATGGGAACCCAAGTGCGGAGGTGCACAAAACCTAGAAATAGGCAGGGGTCAAAGCCGTCAAACGAGAGTGTCTGAAGAAGTCTGCGAGTCGTGGTCAAAGAGGCAGGTAAATAGGTCGATCGATCAGCAAACAACACAGAGAAGGCAATCCAAGTAGCGATGGTCAAAGGAACAGGCAAACGGGTCAATGGTAGGGTAACAATAATAAAACGTGGAATCAAGGGGGTAGAGCTCGGAAACACTTTGGCAAGATATTTCTAAGATTGAGCATTGACTGGAAGTTACAGAGGGGTTTATAAGGAGAGGAGTGGGAAGCAGGATGCCAGTGATTAATATTTGGAACTAATGAGAAGAGGCCGAACAACTGCACATGGTGTTTTGGAATGTTAATTGAATAATTTCTCATTATGCTGAGGAAGGGTGAAACAATCAGTATTCAGGAGATGTTGATCTCTGGTAGCAGACTGGGGAAGGGCTAGGAGTAGATATGACAGAACCTCCATCCTCACGAGCGGCTTCGGACGCGATAGGGCGGCGGCGGGGCCGACCCCGGGGCTGGGGAGTCACTAATCAAAGAGGGATCCAACACATCAGAAGCTGGAACCCAAGAACGCTCCTCCAGACCATACCCCTCCCAGTCCACCAGATATTGCAGGCCAGAACGGTGACGGCGGGAGCGAAGAAGAGTTCGGACAGTGTAGACGGAGCCATCGATCAACAGCAATGGAGGTGGGGGACCCAATACCGGGAGGTCCGCAGAAGGGGTAGCAGGTCCAGGGCCAGGGAAAGGACTGGACTACCGGTTTCAACAAGGAGACATGAAACGTAGGCGAGATGTGATAAGAGTGAGGCAACAGTAGGCGGTAAGCAACCGAGTTTACCCGACGAAGAACCTTGTGAGTTTTCGGGAGGGAAGGCGGAGACGGATGTCTCGAGTGGAGAGCCAGACCTTCTGACCAGGGTGGTAGAGAGGAGCTGGACATCTCCTCCCATCTGCTTTGGTATTCTGGCGACGAATGACATGTTGGAGACGGACATGTGCAGATTGCCAAACGATGTTACCACGCCGGAACCAGTCATCCACAGCAGGCACGGCACGTGGGAAGTCTGCAGACCCAAGGAAGAGAGGAGGTTGATACCCCAGAACACATTGGAATGGCGTGAGACCAGTAGAAGAGCTGGTGAGGGAGTTTTGGGCATATTCAGCCAAAGGTAAATACCGATGCCAGTCGTGCTGTGTAGAGCTGCAATATGAATGCAAGAACTGCCCAATTTCTTGGTTCAACCGCTCTGTCCTGCCGTTCGATTGAGGGTGATACCCGGAGGTGAGAAAATACATTCCCATTTTTAATTTGATGCCAACAACACATTTAAAAAAAGTTGGAACAGGGGCATGTTTATCATTGTGTTGCATCACCTCTTCTTTTAACAACACTCTGTAAGCGTTTGGGAACTGAGGAGACCAGTTGATTTAGCTTTGAAAGTGAAATGTCTTCCCATTCTTGCTTTATATAGGATTTCAGCTGCACAACAGTTCGGGGTCTCCTCGTATTTTTCGTTTCATAATGCGACAAATGTTTTCAACAGGTGACTGGTCTGGACTGCAGGCAGGCCAGTTTAGCACCCGGACTCTTTTACTACAGAGCCATGCTGTTGTAATACGTGCAGAATTGGGCTGGCATTGCTGAAATAAGCAAGCCCTTCCCTGAAAATGACGTTGTTTGGATGGCAGCATATGTTGCTCCAAAACCTATATATATTGTTCAGCATGAATGGTGCCTTCACAGAAGTGCCAGTCACCTATGCCATGTGCACTAATGCAACCCATACCATCACAGATGCTGGCTTTTGAACTGTGTGCTGACAACACACAGACGGCTGGTTCCTCTCCTCTTTAGCCCAGAGGCGTCCATGATTCCCAAAAATAATTTATTTTGATTCGTCAGACCACAGTAGAGTTTCCCCACTTCGCCTCAGTCCATCTTAAATGTGCTCGGGCCCAGAGAAGGCGGCGGCATTTCTGGATCTTGTTCATATATGGTTTCGTCTTTGCATGGCATGTTTATGCATGGAGTTTTAACTTGCATTTGTGGATGCAGCGACGAACGGTGTTCAGAGACAATGGTTTTTGGATGTGTTCCTCAGTCCATACTGTGATTTCAACTACAGAATTGTGTCTGTTTTTAATGCACTGAGGCCCCGCCTAGAGGGCCCGAAGATCACGGCAATCGAATATTGATTTTTGGCCTTGTCTCTTGCGTACAGAGATTTCTCCAGATTCTCAGAATCTTTTAATGATATTATCTACCGTAGATGATGAGATCCCCAAACTCTTTGCAATTTTACGTTATTCTTACATTGTTGCGCTATTTGCCCGCACAGTCTTTCACAGAGTGGTGAACCCCTCCCCATCTTTACTTCTGAAAGACTCATCCTCTCTAGGGTGCTCTTTTTATAACCAATCATGTTACTGACCTGTTGTCAATTAACCTAATTAGTTGTGAGATGTTATACTTACACAGGAACTGCCTACTTAAAGTATTACAACAGCTGCCATATAGGAACTTCTACGTTAGCAAAAATCACTATAAAAAAATTATAAATAAAATACTGCTCTCTGGTAGAGGTGGAATTTCTTCTAACCATGGCTTAAAAATTCCATAGTATTATTTTAAGTATTATCTGGCCGTCCTTTTTTATTGTTGATTATAAAAACAACTGCACCAAACACAAATTTAAGTAAATGGTCCTTAATTGTATTATAATGATAATAACTGTTGAATACTAGTTCAATGAATAACAAATTAGTTATAGTTATTAGTTTATAAATAGGCACCTCTACACATTCATTTTCAGTTCTGGCCCTTGGTCCAAAGGAGTCACTGGTTCCTCGGCTGGTACCAGATTAAAATTTGCACAAAAACATTTCCTTTTATGTGTAGAAAAAAGAATGTGCTATTTTATTAAATGCAATTAGCGGGTTGTCAACGTTTGGTCCCAGACCTATTGTTTTGAAAATATACACTAAGACTGGCAGTTAAGACAGTTAGTTCAGACATTTCTGTATTTATGTAGGCATACAGTTCGGTGTTATGAGTCTTGAATAATTACATAGCAATAACAAAATTTACAAGAATAAGCTTTAGGTTGATGTTCTTATCCAGTGGGATGTAAAAAAAAAAAACATGTCGTCAGTTAGGGGCTAATGTGCCCTAATGATAACCACTGGTAAAAAAAAAGGCTAGTGCTACAGATAACATACAGTACGGCATGAGCGAAATAAACAAGCATAAAATATAGCAGTCCGTTCCTGGGGGGGGAGGGGCAGTAGAAACTTCAGATCGTCTGACGGTCATCTGGATGATGTTCGAATCCATATAGAAGGATTGCAAGGGTCTGGTGGTGATGTACAGCAGGATTTGTGTGCAGAGGTAGCCAGGAGCCGATCCAGTGGTAGCTTGGTGAGTGAGGGTGATGATCTTGTGGTAGATCTGAGCTGTCATAGGGAACCAGTAGAGTTTGATGGGGGAAGGGGTAGCATGGGTAAACTTCCTCTTGTTGAAGACAAGTAGTGAATTTCAGTTGTCCAGCTGGGATATCTCCAGTGCCTGGACCAAGAGCTGTGTATATGATTGTGACGCCTTCCACCAACATACAGACATCCTGGAAAGGAGTGTATTTGACTGGGAGGTGCAGTAGTTCAGTTTTGGCCATGTTTAGTTTGGTGGAGATGTATGGGAGTATCTCCAAGATCTGTGAAGGGGAAAACGTGAGAAAGGTTGAGTGTAATCAGCGTAACAGTGATAAAAAAACCCATAAGCAGAGATTACTTTGCCTAGGGATTTTATGTATAAAGAGAAGAGAAGGGGGCCCAATATTGAGTTCTGGAGGACTCCTGTGGTAAGGAAGTACAGGGCAGAGACAGCAGCTCTCCAGGCAACCTGGAAAGCCATCAGAAAGATAGGAAGCAAAAGAGATTAGTGCAGTGCCGGAGATTCCCATTTCAGACAGTATAGAGATGAGTATCCAGTGATTCACTAGTGTCGAAGGCAATGGAGAGGTCTAGTAGGAGTAGAACCAATGAGTTGCCCTCAGCTCTAGCAGAATGTAGCACTTTGCTAACAGAGAGTAGAGGCGTCTCTGTTGAGTGATTTGCTATGAAGTTTGATTGATAATATCATAATATCATACTTATCATAATAATTGATAATATCAAAAACTTCAAATTCAAGGAATCGTGGACACAATCTGAAGCTAAAGTAGCAACTTAGTCTGATTTTTCATTACGTTACTATCGGTCGAGACTAAAATCTCGTAGAGGTCAGAATTAACCGTTTCTCTTGGACATGCGAGGGAGAATAGAAAGATTTATTTATTTATTTGTGGTTTACAGACAGGGTGAAAGTGATACGATGTGTGTTTTTGTGTGTTTGGGCCGGAGGGGGTCCTCACTGAGTAGACACAGCAGGGGTGCCTCTCAAGTTTGCCAACTGAGTTTCCTATTGTGAGTGGCCAAAAAAGTTCCCTCTAAATTTGAAAAACTTTAATTGTTTCTCAAATGAATAAATTAATTAACACATAAGTTATTCTGATTCATCCTGCTGAGGACTTTTTTTATCTCAACTATTTTCAGAGAAGTGAGGATGGTTGGGAATATTCACTAACAATTTAGGGTCAATATGACAGTTTTCAAGTGAATATATATTTCAAGTGAGTAAAAAGCTGAATTTAGGACATGGCTCGAGACATTTCACTGGGGGTTTGAAAGCTAGTTCAGAAAAGCTTACTATTGCACCTTAGGCTTTCATCTTACAGTAATTTTTAATACAAGTTCATTGATTGAAAAATTCACTAAGATATCGAAAACAAGTAAAGTAAAAATAAAAAAAATATATGGAGGGAAAATAACACATCCTACACAGTTACAAATTAGGCTCATACATACAGTACACTTGGTTGAAAGCAGTCTGTTCTGACCTCAGTTTTCACAACATTAACTGAGGATTATTTAAGATGTGTCATTGATATTGTATCAAACTACAAAGTAAACTAAGTAAAACAGCAAATCAAATATAAAAATTTCAGAAAACTAATATGTCCGTAAAAGAAAATATACTAGGAAAAACACCTGTAAAAAATTTGAATTATTTCTTATAAAAAATATAAAGTAAATACATTTCAGTTATATCATTCATTAATGTAATATAAATCTTCATCTTGACTGACTTCTCTACACATGAAAGGGATTGCAGTCTCTATTCACATTAAAACACATCACCCCTTTACCCACCGAATAGGCTTATATGGTGGTGTGATTCTTCTTTGGTGGGGGCCACTTATAAAAAGCAGATTTTTTTTTCCTTCATAGGAATAAGATTTTAACATTAATTTTCATTTGAACAGATAATAACCAACACATTATTTCCTTTCATAGGCCTTTTCTAGGTCAATTCTTTGTCTTAACCTGTTATGCTATTAACGATCATGGATGGTAGTCATTTTGTGACAACACTAAACCATATATCCCTTTCGTGACAATTTGCAATTATATTTCACTCACAATTATAAAGTTCCAAGCAAAAATATGAAGTACAAAATACAAACAAAAATTCCTAAGTGAGAGACATCTATATTATCACATTCAAATTCAAAACCAAATTGTTTTAACACAATATAATTCTACAATATCATGCTTAATTTATTAGGCCTACTGATTCTCAACATTAACATGCAGTTGTTTAAGAGTAATACTAGGAAGCCAGAGCTGCTTTTGTCATTAACGAGGGTGTAAATCCATTGACAAATCGATGACCTCAACAAGGTTATTCATGTCACATTCATTATGTTATGAAATCCCTTCAGCAATCCCCTCACCAACTACAAATTGGCAGCTCCTCAAAACAACTTTTCTAACAAGTTTCACCTTCACTGCAATAACGGCATGAGCAGAATTTGGCTAGGTGCAGTGGTGGCACTGCCCCCCTGACATTATGGATTTCCAAACTTAAGAAATGATTGACAAAAGATATTAGAAGCAAAATGAATGAATTATTTCTCATATTGCTATGATGTGTGTAATATAATTGTGTTAATGTGATAAGAGCGTGGTTTGGCTAGGTGTACTTGTTTCGGCTACTTCTTCACTTGTTATTTTCAGTCTTGTGGAAACAAATGTTCCCAGGAAGTGTTTTAGTACCGTTGCACAGCACAGTGAAAGAAGTTGTGTTAAAAAATGAAATGTCACACAACAAACGCATGCAAATAACAACAGTGACCTCTTTTCCTCTGTGAAACAAATGAAATAGTGGCAGTTCCTGAAAGTTGTGTTTTATATTTTTTTATTGTCATGTAAAGCGAATTAGGTAATCAAACGTATTAATACATGTCAACAAATACTGAACTGCTGAACAGTTCTATATGGTTTTGAATAGTAAAATGAGGCGATCTGAAAATTCTCACACTGCAGTGGTTCTTTTAGTATTCTGAAATGCTGCGTACGTACAAAGACACTAATATTATGTTTTAGATTTTGTAGAATTAGATTATGTGGAGCTATGCTGTTATGATGTGATTTAAAACGTATAACGTGCCAATTAACTATCTACAGCCTGCTTTCCGGCTGTCACATCTGAATATAAAAGTGAGATGACGTGCAAGTCGAGGAAAGCGATTGAATTTCTATACTTTTCTGGGTTGTCGTATTAAGATCTTGGTCAAGTATGCAGAGTTTGTTTGCATTAAGCTATATTACTTGAGAATATTTTTATTTTTTATTTATTTCACTTAATTTTTATTTATTTTCACATTCGTCTGATTGTAATGTATAGGCTTTGGGTAGGATTTTTTTTTCTGACAGTACAACACTTTGTCGCTTCATGTGGCTGCTGTGTACATGATTAATTTCTGAAGACCTTCAATATGATTGTTGTGTAACACCCACACTGTAAAACAGTAAAACTACTCCTATGATTAAACCAAAATTAAAATAAATAAAATAAAGGATATTTTTATCTGAGAAAGGCTTTATTTAATTTACTAGTTAATGTTGACAGTCATTGAAAGGAGAGGGGCTGAATGTATTATTTTAATAATCTCTTCTTCAGTTTTTAATTAGGCATACAATTTAAAATTGCCCAAATGCAATTTGACTCATACCATATCCACACTGTATTTTTAAATTTTTTTGCAGCTTTCCTTTTTCTCCACCATTACTTCAGAAATTAGACCAGCATATCTGAAAAGACAAAAAATAAACAAATAGGTGGAAAGCAAGCAGGTGCAGCATGTGAATACTAAAGCAGATGTCCTATGCCCTGTGGGGACTGTAATTAATCAGCTCATTAGGAGACGCCTGCTGACTACTGTCAGCAATGTGACAAGGATTTTCTCTCTCCTTTCATGGCACTTCAGACAGGTGCATCCCAAGCCCCCTTGCTATATGTTTATATTAATTAATTCTCATCATCTACCATGTTCCCTGTTTTTCTGTGTAGTTTACGTGCGTGACAACATAATAAGTTTATGGTCCCCTTAATTCTCTTGTGTAATTCCGGCATAAATGTCGGCTTTCTTTTAATTAGGAAAATTAATTTTCTAATAATGCAGCTGTTGACCAAGTAGAAAGGTACTACACTTGTAGCCAGCAGTGGTGGAAAGAGTACTGAAAATCTGTACTTAAGTAGAAGTACTGTTACATTACTGAAATATTACTCAACTACAAGTAAAACCACTGGTCTTAAAAAAAAACTTAAGTAAAAAGACAAAGTATTCCTCTCAAAAACTACTCAGAGTATTAGTTACTTTTTAACCGTTAATGTTTAATGCATTATCAATAGCAGGCATTCGATCGACAAAATGGGAGATCCAAGTAGACTATATCTACTTTCAATAAAGCACATTTCTCTGATAAATGATAAAAGGTATGAATGGATCAAAGTATGCTTTCTAAACAAATATACAGATAAATCAGAAATTTGAGCTCTTAAAAGCATACTAAGAATGTATTTGAACCTGCGTAAACACATGTTAGTATAAACTTCTCCCAATGCACTGCAAACAAACAACCACAATGGACTAATGGGAGTGTAAAAACTCTTGGACATGCTAGCATGTCTTGCACAGTTCACTTTCTGAACCTTTTCTTCAGCTTCAGCAGGAGCTGATTTTCCAAGTTAACCGAATCTATCCGGCTTCGTTTGGGTGTGAAGTGTTGACCAGCACAGCTAAAAAGCCATTCACATGCAGCAGATGCAGGCAGAGGTGTGTTCAGCTTGAGTGAGGGCTCCTTAATGGCTGGAAAGGAGTGAAACAGCTCCATGCTGTCTGTGGCACAAGCAAGATAACCATCAAGCTCAACTGGACTTTGTGACTTTTTGGGGGTTATCCTCTGTCAAGGACAAGTTGTTGTCCTCTGTCTCCATTTGGTTTCTGTTTCTACAAATCTTCGCTGTTCGGGTCAGTTGTCACCTTTCCAAACCTGTGCCTGCTGCTGCTTTTTTTCCGTATATCATGATTTTCATTGGCCCATTTGCGATTGGTTGATAGCCTCATTGGCTACAAAAATGCAGATGAAAGATTTGGATTTTGGATATAATTAAAATTGTAGGCCGACTCAGTAGAAAATTTTTTAGGATTGTAGCGAAGTAGATTACATAGTCTAATGCAACCTTAAGTAAGAGTAAAATTACAAACCTGAGTACGTTACTTCCACCCCTGGTAGCCAGTAAATTTCAGGTCGTAGTACAGGAAGTGTTTTAGTGCTGTTGCACACTTCAGTTAGTGTTTCGGTATATAGCATAGTTCATAAATGGCTAAAGTTTAACACTAAATAAGTTGAACTGGATAATAAGTTGTATCTGATAAACAGGTTGTCAGTCATGTGGTGTTACCATGTGGTTGGGCAGGCCGGCAGAGGCCAACTGCACCTCTCGGTTACAGGGCATGGTAGGGGCAGTATCTACTTTGGGCCCCCTGGGCTCTGCAGGCAGCTCTTACTAACCCCCCTCTGCCTCAGTGGGCAGACATAGAGTCACCCACTGGTCTTCATCCCACACTGTCTCCTCCTCCACCACTGGGCAGACATTCCACTTGTGCCTGAATGTGGTACAGGTGCTACAATCCCACTGCCCGCTCTTTTTTTAAGCTAGCCTGTTCTGCCCCCTT
The DNA here is from genome assembly GCA_025775065.1 of Hiodon alosoides. Classification (NCBI taxonomy): domain Eukaryota; kingdom Metazoa; phylum Chordata; class Actinopteri; order Hiodontiformes; family Hiodontidae; genus Hiodon; species Hiodon alosoides. The sequence goes on along the minus strand of JAOYSI010043966.1, from coordinate 9,135 downwards.
TAGCAAATCCCCTTCAACATGAGGGCAACGTGTGTGCCCTACCTTCAGGCAGTAGGAGCACTTTTCGCCTCGCCAGAAGGCCAGAAATGGGTCAAATTATCAAACTCTAGTCCATGACTAGACTGTGCCTTTGAGGAATAAGGCATATGGTTGAAATTTTATGTTTTTCTAGGTTGTAGTATTAAGAATTTTAATAGCAGAATAGTGCCTATTGACAATGCGGTTACTATTTACATGATTCATTTCAGAAGGCCTTCTGATGATTGTTGTGTACCCCCCACACAGTAAAATAGTAAAACAATGATTAGATAGATAGATAGATAGATAGATAGATAGATAGATAGATATATATATTTCATTTCATCCCCATGGGGAAATTGTGACACTACAGCAGTAAATAAAACAAAACAAATAAATAAATCAACAGTTAATACACAAGATAAAGCTAAACACAGAGTTATTCACAGGGTAATACACAGGGTTATACACAGGTTATGTACAAGAAATACAGTGCAACGTACCTTAGGTCAAAACAGTGCCAAAAAATTGCAGTGCGGACAGTATGGTTTCAGAAGTGATAAATGTATAAGTGATGCTCCTCCCTTACTACCAGTGTTCCGGCTCAGAGTGAGGGATTATGGACTCTAGTGGCCGAAGAACATTTCCATGTACAGCACCCAGATTCTAAATTCTTTCCGGCCTCTAGTCCCTGACTATTTTCCCCATTGCTCCTGGGTTTTGACACCAACCAAACCCACAGCCACAGACTTTTTTAGTCTCACCTTTCCTCTCCTCTGGGTGTGTTCCACGGACTAGAGGGGGTGGCGGCATGCTGCGTACCACAATTGAAAATTACATTTGCCCATAGCTGGGTAAACTCCTTGGTTTTACTAAGCTACATTATACTGGTAGTCTGTTAATGATGATGGTCCATTTTTCATTTTGTGCAGTTAAATGAGTCAATTTATCAGGTTTTAATTAGTGTAGAATAGAGCTTTCTGAAGCAGTCAGTGTCTCACTCCGGGTATGATGCCTAGAATGAATATGCTTTTTTTCAAACATTCACCAAATTGTTGAATGAAAAATGAAAAATGGATTTCCGCTAGATTTCTTAAAATGACAAATTTCAAAAATTCAGTTCTCCATTTTTATAATGCCAAATACCCTTAGCATAATGATTCTAAAGGCGACCACTCACATAATGATTATGAATGCCCACGGCTTCAAACAAATATTGCACACTGTGAAACACTGTAGGTATTGTATAATTGCATAGCTCAGAAAACCCACATTATGTAATGCCATCTGTAAAGAATGCAGGGGCACCTGTACCATTTGGACAAAAATAAGAATCATGTATAGCCTTGTAATCATACCTCCAAACCCCCAAGTTTTAGGCAAGGCGGGAAAGGCCACTTAAAATCAGTAGCAGGTTACTGAGTTTGCAGAGACAACCCGGTCTCTGCATGCCTCGGGTTACTGACTCCTAAAGAGGCATATACAGAGCATACCTGCTCACCTATTTGTGTGGGCATTCTTGTTACTACTGCTGCTGCACCAATAAATTGGGAAATTGTGGAAAATTAGTAGTGATTTTTCTGATACAATTCTAAACATAGATCAAGATTAAAGTGTTACTCATTAAGTACAGTGTAACTATGCATGATAACACTAGTACACATGCATTAACTTCTTTGTAAGTACGCGGTCATATTTAATAGATTAATAATTCACAAAAATGCAACAGTCAAGAGTTCAAGAATCTAAACAACATAAATTAGTGGCCCTCACTGTCAGAGCAACTTAGTATTTTGTCTTATGTCCTAATGTTTTTCTTCTTCAAAACAAAAAAACATTTTTTACAGTAAATGTTAACTTACTGTTAATTGGTGTAAAAGGGTTACAGCTCACAGCCTTCTTCCCCTGAAAAAAGCTGAGAAAGTAAAGTACCATCTGGGAAACACTGGACATACAGCTGTTTATTTATTTTAATTATTGCTTCTATTTTATCGTGAAGAAATCAAGTTTTCACAGCGTCAAAACTGACCCCAACAAGGCATATGAGGAGAAAAACGATTTGAGCTTTCATTTCATTTGAGCTGTTCTTAGATCTAGTGCATGACTTTTAATACAAACCTCATTTGATCTGAAAAGCCATGTATTGTGGTAACCAGGGATTCAGTGTTTTTCTCATTGAAAAATAATCCTACAGTTTATGGTGGGGGCAAAAATACATCTGCTTCAAGAATACACTGCCTAAAATTTTAAAAGACACATCAAATATTAAACTGAAATAAAATCCCAGGTTAACATCAATGTACAAATCTAATGTGGTGGTTTATTTTTAAAATTAATTTTTTACCAATCTTCCATTTTAGGTTGGTTAGTCAGTGTTGAGAATAATATGTGCACAATGTCAAACTTAAGTTTTAGATACAAAATGTAGATTTTAAAAGTCCAGATTTATTAAAAAATCAGAAGTCATATTACTTTTTTCTTTTTCTTCTGCAACAGAAGCAGTACTCCAGTTGGCAGCAAAAATCATAATGTACTAAATAAAGCCACCATTCTGTACCATTTATCTTGCTACGTTTCTCTAGTGTAACACAACAAAAATTAGTCTGGCACAATAGCTAAACTGTTAAGCCATGTGACTGTGTCATAAATTATGGTATAATGCATAAGAACTAGGATAAAGATTAGTTTTAAACTACAGGCTTCTCCGGAGCCTATCTTCCTTTTCGGAGGTGAGCACTCTTCTTCCACTCCATCTTTCCGTGGGTGCTTGTGCTCTGGCTGGTACCTCCGCTTACTCGACCTCCTCATCTCCTGACCCCTGCACCTACTGAGGGATGGCATGCTGTTTAACCAGCTGTGTAATTATGGTTAAGGACTGCTTTAGGCCATACCAAGTTACAACAGCCATTTTGTCAAATCTAATAATGCTTTAAAATGTAACTCTGCTTTAATGAAAAGAAACAAAGAAAGTAAAAAAAAAAAGGAATCTGTTTTAAGTTTTAAAGACATAGATGATAAGATTTGCAAACAAAGCATTACATATGGCAAATAATACAAAAATCTTTGCAATACAAATTTCAACACAATTACTTAACACTGTATTTACAAAGTTAATATGAAGTACAACAAATAAACTGCTCCAATATATTTTAAAATTATATTACGGTCCTCAAATAATTCTTTATTTTCAGTTTCCCATGGATAATCCTTACCCTGAAAGATAAAATACACATGACCCATGTTTAAAAAGTTAACAGGGCAAAAAACTGTTCTTAATCTTAATATTTTTTCTCCAGAGATTTATTTGATTACTATTCTTCTAGTTTTATCCATAAGCACGCTTAAAGTACTTGAATAACAAGTGTGCCACGGAAGGGATTTTTTGACCTATTTATTTGCAAACCAAGTTCTGAGATGAGAAATTGAAGCTGCTGTACTCAACAACCGGCTGTATACGTTGTAGCGACAGCTAGTGAGGCGAGGCACAGACGAGGCCGACAACTGGAGCAACGAAAAAGGCGTTTTATTGGGCCAAACAAACAAAGGGCAGTGGTTTCTGGTTCTCTTCAGGGAAAAAGTAAGGGGCTTCAGGGCAGAGGAGCATGGCTGGGGTCCCTCAGTCGGCCGCAGACATCTTCTTCCTCAGGTTCTGAAAGAACCTCAGGTTCTGAGGTAAGCCAAGACACATCAATCTAGTCCAAGAGTCTCCCTTACTGAGCCCTGCAGGGCCCTCTTGTAGGGAGGCAGCCAATTAGGGGAATGGCTGGCAGGAGTTCCTCTCCCTAGGTTAATTGGCTGCCTAATTGGATGATGAGGGCCCTGTTGCTGTCCACGTCTGAGTGCGGAGAGGTGGTGCCGTAAGACCAGGGAACTTGGTTTGGTGCTGTCCCTGGTCCTGATGCTTCCTCCGGTGAAGGCAGGTGACCTCTATCGGTGTTGTCGGAGTGCGTGAAGGGGTGGTGATGCCCATCCCCGCACCACAGTCCCTCCCCTTAGAGTCACCTGACCGCCAGGAGGAACGGAGGTCCAGAGCGCATGACAGAGACCATGAGAGAGAGACCATCTGCATTGCCATGCTGGGCCCTCGGCCGGTGCACCACCTGGAAGGAGAAGAGGAACCAGCGGGTAACCCGGGCGTTGGTGTCCTTTTCCCGGGCCATCCATTGCGGGGGGGCGTGGTCCATCACCAGGGTGAAGTGCTTTCCCAGCAAGTAGTACCGGAGAGAGGAAAGGGCCCATTTAATGGCGAGGGCCTCACTCTCCACAGCAGCATACCGTGTTTCGCTGGGTTAGAGCTTCCGGCTCAGGAAAACGATAGGGTGTTCCTCCGAGCTGAACTCCTGGGAGAGCACCGCCCCCAACCCAGTCTCCGAGGCGTCAGTGTGGACAATGAACGGCCGGTTGAAGTCCGGAGCATGCAGGACCAGATCCGAGCAGAGGGCCTGCTTCAAGGTCTGGAAGGCCTCCTCCTCTCGTGGTCTCCAGGCTGCCCCTGCCGGGCAAAGTCTGACAGAGTCGTGGCTATGGTGGATAAGTTAGGGAAGAGCGGAAGAGCCACCTTCTTCTCTTGAGGTTTCAGGAGGCGCGGCCGATGGAATACCCCAGGTACTGTCCCTTATTTTGCGCGATATAGCATTTGCAGGGTTTGCAGTGAGGCCGGCTCGGCGAAGGGCCTCCAGGACCTGGCGGAGGTGGCTTAGGGGTTCGTCCCATGGGGTGGAGTGGATGACGACGTCATCCAAATAGGCAGCGGCGAAGCCCTGCACAGGCATGCGGGTGCCCCATGCAGGCCGAATGCGAGGATGCAGTACTGGTACTGGCCGACGGGGGTGGAGAACGCTGTCTTGGCTCGGCCCGCTGGGGCGAGCAGAACCTGCCAATACCCTTTTGTGAGATACCAAGCCACCACGTCCTATTGAGAGTTACCTCAAGTAGGTATTAAGTACTTCTAACGTACATACAAACCTTCGCTGCAACAGGGAGCAAGTCAAGTTTGATGAGGGAAGGAGTAACATGGGTGAACTTCTGTCGGTTAAAGACCGCCCCGGTAGCAGCATTCTGAATCAATTGGAGAGGTCTAGTGGAGGAGGTTGCCATGCCAGTTTGGAGTGAATTGCAGTAGTCTGCTGTAGGGAGATCACCAGTATCTGGGCCAACAGCTGCATGATTGTTCTCTATGGAATGGGCAGATCCTCTTGATGTTTCTGAAGACAAATCTGCAGGATTGTGTCACTGAAGCAATGTGGTCCTTGAAAGACAGAGCATGCTCCATGGAACAAAGTGTGTTTAGCTGGGAGGAACAGTAGTCAGATGTGTTGATGGGACATCCATGCAGAGACATCCTGAATCTCCAATATCTTTGAGGGGGAAATAAGAGGAAAATTTGGGTATCATCAGAATAACAGTAAGAAAGATTATGACAGTAAGAAAGCTAATCTAAAACTAGAGATTATTTTGCCTAAGGATTTTGTATATAAGGAGAAAAGGAGGTGACCTAGTACTCAGCCCTGCTGCACTCCTGTGGTATTGTAATAAGAACCAGAGACAGAGTCTTAGCAGATAACCTGGTACGAGCGACCAGACAGTAAACAAGGTTGGAGCGGTGCCTGAGGTTAAATATAAATATATCTTAAATGGGGTCTAGCAGATCAGTAAAATCCATGTTATAATTACCAGTTTGTGGAAAGGGCTGTAGGGTAAAGCAGGCAGGCAGCTGCTACAAGTGCGGAGAAGTTCTCGGCATTTGGAATCAACACACTGCTCAACACACAGCTCTCTGGAGGCAGAGCAGGTCAATTCTTTGCCAAGCCTGGAATGGATATAATATCAGAGTGGATCAGATAATATTCAAATTAAATTAATTTTTTTTGTAAGAAAAGATGGAGGACGAGTGCCCATGTCCGCACCTGGAACAATTCTTCAAGTACAGGGGGAGAAAAGCATGGTCTCTTCACACCCAAACGGAGCCAGATAGACTTGAAAAATAACTTGAAAAATCAGCTCCTGCTGAAACTGAACAAAAGGTTCAGAAAGTGAACTGCGCAAGATATGCTAGCATGTCCAAGAGTTTTGACAATCCCATTAGTCCCATTGTGGTTGGTTGTTTTCAGTGCATTGGGAGAAGTTTATACGAATATGTGTTATACGCAAGTTCAAATACATTCTTAGTATGCTTTTAAGAGCCCAAATTCCTGCTTTATCTGTGTATTTCTTTAGAAAGCAAATCGATTACTTTGATCCATTCATAACCTTTATCATTTATCAGAGAAATGTGCTTTATTGAAAGTAAATCTTTTCTACATGGATCTCTCAGGTGGTGCCATTTCGATTAAATGCCTGCTATTGATAATGCATTAAACATTAATTAAAGTAACTAATACTATCAGTAGTTTTTGAGAAGAATACTTTGTACTTTTACTTAAGTATTTTTTAACACCAGTAGTTTTACTTGTAGTTGAGTAGTATTTCAGTAATGGAACAGTACTTCTACTTGAGTACAGATTTTCAGTACTCTTTCCACCACTGTTTGATTCTCTACAGGGTTATATTTAAATTATCCTAGATTCAAGTCCTCTTACAATCAAGCCCTAGTAGGACAGAAACAGTGGACAATTTTACATTTAAATTCAATGCGTACCCCAGCTAAAAAGTGTGGGTTGTAGATGTGGGTCTAGTTAGGGCTAAGGCTCTCACACAACTCCCTGTCTACCTCACAAAAGAGTATGTCCATTAGTCTATACAAAAAAATCTGTATGTAACGTTATTAAATGATCAGGAAGCCATCTGTTATTTTCTCATAAGAGGATAATTTTAATGCAAACTAACTAATATAACTTTATAAGTAAAAGTAGAAACTTACAGAAAAAATGGAAATGCTATAGTGCAAATAGTGAATTGTTTTTATTTGGTTCCAGCTCGTGTGTCAAAAAATGAGTGCACAGAGTAATTCAACAGCGCAGAATATTTGATTAACATGGTCACGACTACTGCCACCAATATATAGAAATGATCCATAACTGTACCCCATTTAAATATGGTTGGTTCATGGTTTGTTTTGATTTTCCTGGGCTGCAGCATCAGATGGATCATATCAAGCCAGATTTTCAGCACGTTTCTAGCTTTAATCACTGACTTGCTATATTTTATGACAAGGTGCAAAAACTAACATTCTAAAGACACGTACATTTTAACATAAATTTCTTGAATATTAATTTGATGAGAGAGCTACATATTCAACATAATACAAATCGGGCCTGAGGAAAATATACGTTAAAAATAGAAAAAAAATACTCTGTGACTTATTTTTTATTTTATTTAAATGATATATGGAGTGCCCCCTGGGCACTGACACTCGGGATATGATTAAGCAGCGGTGGGTACCCCAGCGTCACCGGCGAATGCTGTTTGAAGCAGCGCATTGTTCCATAGTCTCCATTGTGACCTTTAACAGAGATCGCCTCAGAGAGCATTGGGATAGATCTTGTCGGCCATTTTGGTAAAAGTGCGAGGGGACATTGGTTTGTTTTAGTCCTATTTGACTACACATCCTGATAACTGCAAGGTGGACTTCTTACATGTCATGCACAATCCGTTAAAGCTACTGTATGGCCGACGGCCTAGGGGCATCCTAGACCTAATTAAAGAAACTTTAATTAGTCCGAGCCTCAATAACAACCTGGTTCTTTATGTGCTGGACTTGTGGGGAAAGCCTGGCGTTGTGAAGAGAGACGGACTTCACCCGAGCTGGAGAGGTTCTCTTCTATTATCTAAAAACATAGCAAATAGCCTAGATAATAGCTCTAGTTAACAGCTATTGGCACCACCCAGGAAACAGGCATTTGGTCCTACACTGATGCCTGACTGCTTCTCCGAATCCGTAATTAGGAGATAGAATGAGATTAGAAACAATATTGAGACTGTGTCTTTTCCCTGCCATTTTAACAGAAAGTCATTAATAAAAAATAAAAAAATGTTATAAAAATCTCATCTACATTCACAGTAATCCTATATCTCTTACCAATAAACAATCTGAAACCAAATTAAGAATTGTTTTACTAAATATTAGATGTTTAAACTCAAAGGCCGGTCTTGTGAGTGAAGTAATAATGGACAATTATGCTGATGTCTTAAATCTGTCTGAAACCTGGTTAAAACCGGAGGAATACATAGCTCTTAATCAGGCTACCCCGGATGGTTTCTCCAGCAGCCAAAAATCTTGTGAGTCTGGTCGTGGTGGTGGTGTTGCCACAATTTTTCATAGTGAGCTTTGCTTGGCAGCTAAAAAGGGCTATTCTTCATTTGAAGTACTTGTCTTATAGAGGAACTGGTCAAATAATGGAAATAATGGCTCTCTCAAACAGCCAAGTTTTTTATTAGCTAATGTCTATAGGCCACCGAGTCCGTATACAGAATTTTTACGTGAATTTGGTGACTTTTTATCAATCCTAGCAGTTACGGCAGACAAAGTATTGATTGTTGGAGACTTTAATATTCATATTGACAGTGATGAGGATTCATTAAGAAAATCCTTCGTTTCTATATTGGATACATTTGGATTTGTCCAACATGTGGCAGAACCCACGCATTGTCGCAGCCATACAATAGATCTAGTTATTAGTTTTGGTGTTGATATTGAAAATGTATCTGTTTTTCCTTATAACCCGGCAAACTCTGATCATTTTCTGATTACGTTTGTAATTCAGTTGATGAATTCCAAAGTCCCAGAGCAGAAGCAGTTTGTGAGTCGTTCAATTAATCGAAGTACGATGCTAAAGTTTATCGAAGAGCTGCCAAATGTTTTACCTGAGGAAGGGATATTCAACAGTATTACCTCAGTGGATGAAATGCTAGATATTTATAACAAGGCATTAACTCTAGATCTGGTAGCTCCTCTGAGAATGAAAACAATAAAGCAAAATAAATTCTCCCCGTGGTACACTGATTATACGTGAAAACTCAAGCAGGAATGTCGTAAGCTGGAGCGCACGTGGCACACATCCAAATTACAGGTTTTCCTTATTGCGTGGAAAGACAGTGTTCGTAATTATAAATATGCGTTGGTAACTGCTCGCTCTGCATACTTCTCCAAACTAATTGAGGAGAACAAAAACAACCCAA
>JAOYSI010043955.1:0-27469 GCA_025775065.1 Hiodon alosoides | reverse complement strand
ATAAAATATAAAATCATTTTGCTTTTCAGTATTTGCAATATAATAAAATGGGCTTAGAGAGGGCTTGCACTTCAGATGCCATGTATACCAAACAAATTAAGGAAGAAAATAACACGGTTTATGATTTTAAAACAAAATATTTATTATTCTGATCTACTTTAAGCACAAATCCAGCATTAGTACCAAAAGCCAAAGATACGGATGCTGAGAAAACATAGTCACTGGGCCACTCACAAGAAGTGAAGCAAAGTATGATGTTATTATGGTCATTATTCAGCAAGACAGAGAACGGTATAGGCTAATAAGCGCTCAACGCAGATGTGTGTGATGTCGTCTACTCTGTACAGTCAGCTCTCTTCAGTGATTGACTGACAGGAGACTGGCAGCCCTGTTTGGCCGTACAGACCACTGAGCCCGCCTTCGTCCACTCGTCTGCAGTGAGAGTCAGGGTGCTGCTCCAGCTGTACAGGCCGCTCTTCTCCAGGACCCCGCGGCTCGTCTCCGAGGCCTTACTGTTACCGTCAACAGTCCAGCTCAGTTTCCAGTCCGAGGGGAAGCCCTTGTTGGCCAGGCACATCAGCGTGGCTTCTCCCCTACTGGACACCTCCACACTGGAGGGGGGCAGGACTGTGAGGATGGGGGTAGTGTCAAAAACCTCTCATATGCGGATCAAGAACCCAAAGTAATTCAAAAGTAATAGTTATGTTTTAACAGTTATGTCAGATTGCATAGTGACTGCACTGCTGCAGCTTGGACCTGCTGGGGGAGTCAGTAACATGGACCAAAGCGTAAAACTCTTTCAGACATCAGACAAGTCAAAACCAGTTCAAACAATCTCTGTAAACTGTAAAGCCCATAATTCCTATGACTTTTAGCGACTACATCATTGTCCCACAGAGTTTTTAAACTCCTGATTTATTGGGTAAGTCTGAAACTCCTGCTTTATTCACTTGCAATGGATCTAACCATAGAACAGACTTCACTCTCACCTTCAGACTAGACTTTTTCCAACACGGCACATAAGTAATCATTCAGTTTTCTCTCATATTCACTGGATCTGTATTATAGCACCTTATCCTCATGAAGAGCCTGGCCATTTTACTGTTGTGTCCCCTGTTACCCTCCATGCCCTCTGGTACCCTGTTCTGGTTTTTCACTCATGCCTGCAGCAGGAAAACAGGCAAAAAGCATAATTAAACACCCTTGTGCTTTTCCTGCCTACATATCTTCTACCGTGACTAGAATTAATGGTAAGAATTCATGAATTCAAAGAATTTCCATTTATAATAATTAGTCATATAATTTCTACTAATTTTACTGAAATTGAAACTAAAGCAGGTGTTTGAGAATATTTCTGAGATTCCTCAGAACAGGCCCGCTCTGTAATGGATTTCTGCAGCCAACCTTTTAGAAATTAAAACAACACTCACCCAAATATTACTGATTAAAGACAGTCTCACAATAACTTACATTTCCCCTGGAAATAAGAAGTGGTCATAAAGGAAGCATACACTTGTATTTGGATAGCTATTCAGTTCTTTCTCTCTTTAGGATAGATACAAAATGGCTAGAAACTTGACCTCAGAACAGTAATTGAACAATAATTGTCACCCAGTAAGGTGACGAGAGACCCTGGTTACAATGAGCCAAGAAAATCTCTGCTGATTCCCATGCTACCCAGCCCCGTGGCCATCTGTTGTGCCGCTGTTTTACCCCTGCTCAGAATACGCAAAGTAACTCGCAAATATCTGATCACAGAGCTCAGTCAACGCTCATGCAAGCACCTTTAATGATTCTGACCAATAATTATGACTGCATCTTTTTTTTGGCAATGTGGAATCTCTTGATTCCTTCCTGCCATCTAGTGTTTAAAATGAAACACCAGTCATATCAATAGTATGAAGCAAACATTGGGCAATGACTTGCGAGGTGGGTGACTGCAGAATTGTCCTCGAGTGAGCGGTTGTCTGTATGTCATCAACCCTGTGGTGGACTGATTTAATTTGCTTTTGAATGTAAATGCTCTTAATAAATGAATGTAATAACAACCCCATTCCGAGCGCCGCATTGGACACTTACTTTTAAATGTAAATCAGAAGAATCCAGAACATTTTTTTCTATCTAGTAATTGTGTATCTATTGGTGTGATGCCAGTCTTGCCACCCGTTGGGTAACGGTTAGCAGTGGCCTGTCATTTTCATCCAATAGGCATTGCACTTCTTAGGAGGCAAAAAATAATTAGCCAACTGTAGCCCACTGTATAACCATGTCGTCATTGTTTTTCTTTTCTAGCGAATCGCTGCGGTATACTTTAAGGACGGTGTCAAACTAATTCAGCTAACAAATTCACATACTTTTCGATCACAATTCAGTGACAAAATGTTACAATATTTGTAAAACGGACAAATCGAAACAAGGTATTTCTCCATTCTTTATTATATGTTGACTTGCTATTAATTCTGGATTTAGCAGGTCATGTCAGCGGGTCATGACAAATCAAAACGTTAGGCTAGCGATTTATTGGAATCTTCGTTGCTTTTGAATATCATAAAAAATACAGGTGAATGACTAGCTAAGTAACTTACACTATGCCGTTGAAGAAACATAGTAGTTTCATATATCGTATTTATATTATGTCTATTTAGCTACGACAAATTCAAGTTATTTAGTGTCGCTTTCCAGGACCTAGGGTACTTTTGTCTTTCGTGGTGTTCGTGGTGTACATAGTTATCTGAGCTGTCTACTGTATCTCATAATGAAACAGCTGGGTGTTTTCGCTTGCTATTCACGCTTGCTTGGTTTTGTATTTGAATTCCAGTATATAGGCTTAAAAAGTCAGTTTCTTAGTTAAATCAAAATATAAAGTAAACACACACGAGATTTGTAAACCACATGATTCGACTGAACAAAGTTTATTCTGAACCCAAGTTAAAAGTATAACTGTTATGTCTAAAGCTAAGTAAAACGTCATTTCCGTGTAATGGAACGTTTAATGTAGTTGGACAGGACCTTATATAAAACATCTGCGATATTGACCTGATTATGTCCAGTATTTAATTAAACGTTCTATGAAAATGTATTTATTAATTGTTTGCTTATGGGCTTTTTCATGTTTTCCCTTCTGCTCCCCAAACCTAGATGGCCGTTTAAGGAGTGGATATTGTAAACCTGTCGGGGGCATGGGGGGGTAGGGATGTGCTTGTTAGATGAACTAAAGGAATGACTCTTACATGGATCGCAGTCAACTATGTGTTGACGGTGAACAGGGCAGGTAGCCTGTGGCGCACACAAGGTCAAAGGTCTGTGTCACCCACTTTCCAGAGCCTCTCCCAAAGGCTTCACGTAAAAAGGCCCTTTTGCCGTAAAGCTGGCCGTCTCTGCTGGAGGCAAATCCACAGCACAAAACGCAAGGGACTCAGGGGATGGTTCTGCAGGGATAGCCATCTGCGATACAAGCTTGTTTCCCCCACCAGCATCTCCAATTTCAGTACCTCAGCTTGTTGTGGGTCGCTCAGCCTGAGCCAACGCATGTCACGGATTCGGAGCACTTTGGACTCGGTCTCGAAAGCAGTCAGCGGAACACACACGGACCTCCTCTCCAGGATAGCCCGCCTCAAACCCGGCGCCACCCAGGGGGGGAAAACGGAGTGCCCTGAGGGCAAAGCCGCATCCGCGGCGGCCAAGGAAGCCCTTGGGTTGGAGGAGAAGAAGCTGCCGCCCACAGGGGGCGCCTCCCAGGATGGAGGAAAGCCCAATGCGACTCTGACCACACCAGGGAGTGGTGCACCCTCGGGAAGCACCATCACTCGACAGACTGCCGAACTCATCCATCCTAGCAACTTCGCCCCCAACCTGGACGAAACCTACAGTTACCTCGCCCATCACGTAAACACCTACTTTGGGAGCACTCCAGCCATGGACGAAAAACAAAAACAAAGCTCTGTCGCCGCCCCCAAGCCCAACCCGGACCAGATCCCCCTTCTTGCACCTGTGTCAGCCAAGCTGGGCTCAGATTCTGCTCCTGCAGCCCACGTTCCGGCCTCTCCCTCCTCAGGCCCTGTTGCCCCTCCTCCTGCCACGCCCACCGCCCCCAAAAAAGGCATAGGTCATTATCTGTCCTACCCTGGGCCCAGCATGCAGGCTTTTGTGGGCAACTACTTAACCCCGCTGGTGCCGAAATTTCGTTCCGATTCCAGAAGCATCACAGCAGAGAAGGATAGGGCGTCCCCCGAAGACGAGGAAGCACTTTCACAACAAGGGGAGGCCGCCGAGGTCGAAGAACAGCCGGTCTCTGACGACAAAACCAGGAGACTGCTGCTTCAGAGGGAGAAGGTACGGATTAGATGAATTAATATTTGTGTGTTAACAATGTCTTTAAGGGCAAAGGTGGAAAAATACATAACCACACGAGGTACACATTCTATGTAATCTTTTTTTTTACAATATAATACAATTATACATTTTTTTATTTTATCATTCAAATTATTAATGTATAAAAAACACATGTTCTCTTTTATCCATTGAATTCCTATTCATTTATGCTCGACCCTCCAAATCTAAGTTTTATGTTTAAGAAGGGGTGTGATTGTTTGAAACATCCCCATGGTGTGGATAAAAGAGAAGTTAGCATATTGAGGAGTTGGAATCATGAGGCACTAGGACCTTTTTTTTTTAATGAAACGTAGTGCAGCACTACCAAAGTTATCAGTGGTGTGTTCTGCAGTTGTGTAATGCATTGCGGATCCAAGTTTTGCCATGTAATTCTCATCGGAAGTAAAGGATCCACCAAAGTCTTTTATTTAAAATGTAGTATCTAACAACGTTCCTTTTTTAAAGCCTAATTGTGGCACGCAATTGCCAGCCACGCCCTCAAGATGAGAGAGAATTGACAGCTGGCATCAATGAGAGGAAGGGTCACGCCCCTATAATAGTTGGACCTCGTTGTGCACCTGAGTGTGGTTCCTCTACTGGTAATCACACTCAGGTGCCAACAATCCCAGGCCCTTTATAAGAGTCTGCTAAGCCGTGTCGATGGATGTTGTTTCTATTCATTGTTTGGGAACTTTGAATTTAGTTTGCGTTTCCTTTTTTTATTATTATTTTAAGTTTGTTTAGAGGACGGCCATTAAAAAGGTCAAACCCTCCCCCAATGCCTCGTACGCTGGCCGCTCTCAGACTGCGTATGCCTTGGTGTGCTACACGTATGTTAAGTATTTAAAAGTTAATGAAGTGAATATCATGGTCAGCATGATATTTTCATACACCTGACAGGTTTTACCTGTTTCCAGGGATTGTTGTGTTAATACGGAACTTGGACATCCTCCATTAAAAAGTGTTCAGGGGCGATAGGTGAAAGGCTTTTTTAGTGACACCTTTTGCCCCCAGATCATCGCCAGGATGAGTGTAGACAACAGGACCAGAGGCCTGGTGCGAGCCCTGCAGCGAGCATCTGACGTGAAGATCTACATCAGCCGGGTGGAGGAGCTTAGCTGTCACCTGCTGGAATTCCCTGAAACCAGGGGTGTGGCGGTTAAGGTGGGTGGGGTGGGCGTGCGCGTACTGTTGGAATGTGTGTCTGTATGTCCATAATACAGTGCATGTTTGTGTGAGCTGCTATGTGTGTGCATACTGCTGTAGGTGTGTAGGTATTTACGCACTGCAGCGTACGTATGCGTGTACTGCTCTGTGTGTGTCTGTATGCATGGCTGCGAGGACACAGGCAGGGGGTGCTCACTCACACTCCTTCCCGCAGGAGAAGGTGATCCCTTGCCTGCTGCGTCTCAGACAGGCAGGCGACCCCGCGCTGCAGGCTGCTGTCAGGGAGGCTCTCGCCCTGGTGGGCTACACTGACCCAGTGAAGGGCAGGGGAATTCGGGTCCTGACCATCGACGGAGGAGGCACCAGGTTCACCTGCTTGTTATAAACAATGCTCACCTCAACTTTACTTAGGTTAAGGTTTAACACCTTGGCTGTTGTTGTCTTCATCTAAATATCCCTTTCCCATCCGCAATCTCAGGGGATTGGTTGCCCTTCAGACCTTGCACAAACTGGAGGACCTGACCGGAAAGCCCATCTACCAGCTGTTTGACTACATCTGTGGGGTCAGCACAGGTACCAGCCCCGGCCGTATTGTGTGCGTTACCCTGCACTCATCCACCCTTTGCACAAATCCCTGGGGTTTATGAGATTATTAAAGCGTAGTGTTTCCTTCTCGGTATTTGGCTGCTTTTAAAGGTCTTCGGATGTTTGTTTGAGTTTCCTGATTTGCCCATTTGTAATAATTCTGTGTTTTAATACAGGTAATTAAAATAATGTCACGTTATCTGTCAACCTACTTCAATATTTCTGGTTTATTTCCATGGAAACGTTTGGGAATATTTTCAATTGCATGCAAAAAAGATGAAAATGAATACATTTACATCGAAAATACATTTACAGCATTATAAATGGCTGTTAAACAGCATCATAAATATAGCCAATTAACACCATTGATATATTTAGCTGGGTAAAACTTTACCCCTTTACCATCAGCTGTTATTGTACTTTTTTGGTAAAATTTGTATTTGTTGTGAATATTTCGGGGTCAAACTGGTGTCACTTATTAGCCAAATAACAATTGCTTCATAATATCATTTCTGGTCAGCTTTTTTCTACTTTTAATTTGTTTTAACTAATCTTTTTTGAGTGATGGAATCAAACTCCAAGGATATGATATTGTTTGTTTCAGGTCGACAATATTATGTGTTAAGTTTCAGGCCTCCTACCCTTTAAGTGGTATTTATTGTTTAAATATTTCAAATTGTGTAAATTACTTAACCACCACATGGTGGCGGTATTAAACCTTTAATGGTTCAGACCTAATGTTACTTTTATTGTTATCTGTTCAAGTTGCATGTCCATAGCAATTTACATAGATAACAGTTTTACACTGCAGCTGATCACACAGCTGGATGTGTCAGGCTAAGTAAAATTCCCAGGGGTACAATAGCCCATCACTATGTTAAAGTAAATTAATGAAGTAATCACTTGTTCTTTTGTGGGAGGGGCCTCCTGCTTGGCCTGTTGTCTCGGCGTTGTAGGAGCTTGTCCGGTTGTCTTGCTGACGCTCGGCTGCGGGTGTTTGGAAAGGGAGGCTGAGGTGCTGTCTGTTTCCCGACCCCAGGCGCCATCCTGGCCTTCATGCTGGGCGTGTACCAGATCCCCCTGGTCGAGTGCGAGGAGCTGTACCGCCGGCTGGGCTCCGATGTCTTCAAGCAGAACGTCATCGTGGGCACGGTGAAGATGGGCTGGAGCCACGCCTTCTACGACAGCCAAATCTGGGAGGCCATTCTCAAGTGAGCTCCCCAGTGTTCCTGTGTTCAGCTGCGATTGGCTTTCCGTCATCCGGCCTTTTCGTTTCATTATTATACTGGTGGTTAAGTGTGCCAGAGTGGATGACATGAATGTACAGCATGTGAGCTATGGAGACCTGTTTCACATCGCCATTTTTTACTTCCCCTTTTCCTGCAATAGGGAAAGGATGGGCTCGGATGTCATGATTGAAACATCAAGAAACCCCAAATGCCCGAAGGTGAGCCAATGACATGCCACGACCCCCCCCCCCCACGGTGGAGCTGACGATAGTGCAGGCTAAATCAAAGGCACTGTAACAAGGCTGCAGACAAAGTGCTGAGAGCGTCCTTTCTACTGCATCCCGTCTCCATGCCCACCCCCAGCTTACCCGTTAGATAATGTGCAAAGTGTTCCGTTGCGTCTCTGTGAAAGAGCTGGCATGTTGATATCTCTAGTACTGATTGCTTTTAAATAAAAACTCAATTTTTAAAAGTTTGTGCGGGGCCAAAATCCTGTGCATATTCGGATTTTATTCTGATATATATTTTTTATTTAGACTAAATTTTCATCTTTTTGCATGAGTTATTGAACCAGCCAGTTTATGTTGCCATGTTTTTTTTCTGTCAAATATTAGATTTTGACATGGAGCAATTTGGACCTCTTGCTGAATACTTTTTCTTCCACAAGGTGGCAGCTGTGAGCACTATAGTGAACAGAGGGACGCCACTGAAGGCCTATGTCTTTAGGAACTACAGCATGCAGCCGGGGATCCGATCGCACTACCTGGGTGGCTGTCAGCACCAGCTGTGGCAGGCCATCCGGGCCTCATCGGCCGCCCCGGGCTACTTCCAGGAGTTTGTGCTGGGGAGTGACCTGCACCAGGTATTGTCCACCCTGCAGGGGGGCCTGGAGAGAGGCTTTAGCCTGAGAAAAGATCTGCTGACGTTCCGCTCTGAACGGCAGATCCACTGATTTGTTTTAATTGTCTCTCACTTCTGACCCGCCTACTCCGTGTCTGTGGTGAATTCCTGTTTTAGATTTTTACCCGGTGTGGAGAAAAAACGCGTCTCTTTCCGTTCAGTTCTCCGACATTATCGAGTTCTCACGGTTTATCGAGAGCTGTGCTATTGGGGAATTGTTTGGGTTAACGGAAAAAAACGTTTTAGCGCAGTCCGGGCCACCTTCCCCCCAACCGAGTCAGAACTCTGGGTCCTGGACTTGGGCAGGTGGATGAGCGGTGGCACCACCCTGCGAGAGACGCTCGCTGAACCAGTCGTTTACCTGTGGCCTCCTCGCTGGACAAAACGGCCTGTCTGCGTGGTTTCAGGCGCCACTGCGCTGAGCCAGAGAGCAGACGCAGATGCTTCTGCTGCTGCCAGGATTTTCTCTGCCCTCTTTTCCACCCGCACTCATAATTGGGGCCTGGGCTTTTATTTTTCGCTTTTTGACGAGGGCGACGTAACGAGGAAGGCGTGCGCGGCTTTGAGCCCCGTGCCACACGTGGACACTTCAAACAGCCCCCCACAGCACTGGGGGCCCGGAATGTGGGTGGGGCACTCCCGGACCAGATGGGCCAATCAAAGGGCATATCTGATGATACCCCACGGAGACCGCAATTCTGTTGATTTTTAACATTTTTTAATGAATGATTTTTGGCAGTCCCCTTTCTGTTGGTGCAGGCCTCTGCCAAAAGTGGCGGACAGTCGATTGAGATTAAATACAAATTTGCTACAGGACAAAAGTTTACCAAGTAAAGTAATCCAATTAAAATAAAAAAACGAAATAATTTGAGGCGTTTCTGAATGTCCGGGAGGTTGTGGAGCCCCTTTGCCTCGGAGACGTGACGAGTCGATGCTTTGATCCGCCACATCAGTAACACTTGGTCTTGCTGGACACAGAATCGTTCATCCCCAGGAAGTCCATTGTAAACTCATTCAAATGGTGAATGGTACCAGGTTACACTATGCTTCTGCGCCAGCTATGACAGTTATCAAAATTTCTCCGTCACTGATTTAAAACATGAACTAAAAACATTTGCATATCCATCACATATATTAATGTATTAATATATTATCCCCCCCCACTGTGAATTTAATATTGTAGTAATTTAATCCTTAAAGTCTTGTCTTTCGATCCCTCTTTCTGTCCTGTTTGCTGGGAAACGGCTTGGACGAGTCTGCGTTCCGCTGTGGTCAGTTTCACACAGTCCGGGAGAACCCTTCTGGAGCCTTCTGTCCTGAGTGGGCTGAAGTCTCTGTGTGTGTGCCAGAGGTTACCCCCACTGCAGTCCTCTCAGCGTTTTCCACGCCTGCCGCTCTGAATGCCAACGAGTAGGGTCTCTGTTTAAGGAGCCGTCCCGCCCCAGGTTAAATCTGTGCACCCCGGCACTCCTCTTTTACCGGATCAGGCGCCGGACCAGCTGGCGGCCGTGTTCTCTGACGTTGCCGCCGCCGCCGCCTTTGCCATTCAGGAGCTGTTTTTTGGGAGAGTCATCTCGCCCTTTCCCGCTGACACCCATGGGCCGCTGGGCTGGAGGCCCAGGAAGCACAGTGCCCTCTTTGTCGCGCGAGTGCGAGACGGCGGACGACGGCGCCCCAAACGACGCACATGAATTCACAAGGGAAGTTTTCAGCCCGATGAGAAGTTCTGTTTGTGTAAAGCCATTCATGTTACCCAGCCCGAACAAAGGGAATTATTCTTTCAGCTGTTGGAGATGAATAGGTACGTTTTAGTTTAGTATGTTTGAGTACACGCTTTTCCACACTTCTGCACTTATTCCTTGGCACGGCTGTATAACAGTTTTATAAGGATGATGACAGTTGGGGTGAATGCAGCAGCCTCGCCCATAATTCCAGGCAGGTGACCTCTGCTTCTGCAGTTCAGAACTGCTTAAAGACACTTTAACTGCAGCAGTGTAAACTTGTCTACTCCTGGTTAATGTGTTTATGGTAAAGTGAATAAGGCTGAAGTAGAAGATGGGCTAATGGAGGAGTGCAGCGATTAGTGTACCATTCACACTTGCTCCAGCATCGTGTGTGTGTGTGTGTGTGTGTGTGTGTGTGTGTGTGTGTGTGTGTGTGTGTGTGACCGTCACATGGCCCTCCACACAATATCACAACTTGCTAGGTTGAGCTGGCCAGTCTTGGAGTTTCCCGCCACCACGAGAGAAGGTGAACCGAAATAAAAAAGGACAACGTTTGTCATCTCTCTCTGGCCGGCTGAGGAGTAGGATTCAGTGCGTTTCTATGGTGAATGTGGAACTGGCATCCAGAGTGGCAGATACGCAATGGTTGCTATGGAAGCAGCCCTGCGGGGCGGATCTGGCTTCTCCGTGCCCACTCTTGAAAGAGCTTGCGGATTGCCGCACGGCCAAAGCGGAATTTGGGAACGTTAGAATAGCTGCTAACGGGGGCTCATCGCCCCGCCTCACACAGTCGGATGATTAATCGTCTCTAATCAGAGGTAGGACGTCAGCCCAAGCGTGCCTGGACTGAAAATTCCCGCGCTGGAGTTTTACGTAAGGCAATTCTTAATACCCTTACGGTTTCCTCCCACATTCATAAGTTCATAAGCCGATATTCATTTCCTTAATTTAAATGGAGAAATGAAAGGGCCCCTAAAGAATGGTTCTCAGCTCTGACTAATAGTATTTCAGTGCTGCTAAACTGGGTTTTACTCTCTGACCTATGAGCCAACACCATGACTAGTCCCATTGGAAAACCTTCCCCTGTTTACAGACCCGGTCTTTAGTCCTACAGGATTACCTGTTGGCCATTCTTGGTGGCTGGTTAACACGGGGTGTCTAACAGTTGATCATTTTAAAAACAGAACTGGTATTTAATACTCATACAAAAGGACGTAGACGTCTAAATTATCTAGTGGTTAATTTATGCCTGTTATTAAGAGACTCTTACGGCTCCTGTTCGCCATAGCTACCCTGAGGTTGGTCTTGCCATATGGGTCCTTCCTTTTAAAAACACATTTTTTCCAGTAAGCAAAGCGTTAGGCTGTTACATGTTGCATAGGCAACTTAACCCTTTCATGAAAAGATTTGGCAGAACGTAGTAGTATGTCAATAGATGGCCGTGTTTCCAGCTCCAGCCATCGGTCTCCCATAGCAACCGACTCAATGTTTTTTTTATTTATTTATTTTTTTATTATGGCGCTTTGGATGCGCTCCGCTACATCTCTCGATGATGGGGCTGTCACGCCTGTGCTGGGTCGGACATTTTGTAAACGCTTCGATACTTTTCTCTGTCATCGTGAAGTCACGCCTGTGCTGGGTTGGACACTTTGGGTGAACTCCGCTATGTTTCTCTGTCAGCGTGAAGTCACGCCTGCGTGGAGATCAGTCTTTGGTCCTCAAGTACGCCAACTGCGTGGTGAGCTTCCCCACTGTATCCAGCAACTGTGTCTGACAGACCTGGGGTATTTTCTCCAGTAAACACTCCTTATTTCTCGTAGTTAGCTTTTTTAAAACCGCATTATTAAAACTCTCAGGTGCAAACGCTAATAAATTCATTAAATGGTTCTTCCGACGAATCACGTTGCTGAGTCGATAATTATTGGTCAATTTAGGAGAGCATGACCCTGAATACCCATGGGAAAAGTAGTCCATTACCTTGTTATGAGAAGCAATGGGACGGAAAAGATGTGTGGCAGGAGTGCAAAGCGATTCAGTTTTTTTAAAATGTATTCATGCCTGAATGAACTCAAGACCTTCATCTTTAGCTGTGCATAAAAGTAGAGTAATGATTTTTGTCATGTAAACGCCATCGCGTCCTGGGATATTGTTTTAATGAAGGGGGTGGGGCGTATGGTGGGAATAAGTGTATTCGGTGGTTTAATGCCTGGTGTGAGAAGACACGTCTGGCATTCAGACGCTTCGCTGGCCCGAGGGCGACGCTGCCCACTTTCTTTCACTCAGCCAGCCTCCCTGTTTCACACGGCAAACTCCAACCTCGCCGAGTCCAACCAGTACAACCCGCCAAAATAATTGGCTCATGTGACACGGAAACGTCTGACTCTGCTAGATGTCTTTGTGACCAGGAAATTGAGATGTAATTGATATACTGTTTTGGATAATTTGATGGTTTTTGTTAATTTGTTAATATTTTTTAAATAGTTTAAATAAGTAGCTTTATATATTTTATATTTTTGCCTTTTATCATGATTTATTATGATGATTATTTGTTTTTCAAAATTCCAATTGTCTGGATAAATTAACAACATGTACGTACTCTCTAAGCTTTGTCAAGGGTCCATCATTTCCAGCAGGCCAAACAGTGAAAGAGGCCCGTTTGACAGATGTTCCTAACCATTTAATTGAGATTAAGCGCGTACAAACTCTGTCCTTGGGTCCCCACAAGTGTTTTGTTTGTTGTTTGCGAAACACGGCATTCGGCCCGTTTGATTTACGTACCGCCCATCCAATTAATCTCTGTTGAGAGAAGCATTTAAAGCGCACAGTTAATTTGGTAAACTAAAGGCCAAGCCCGGCTAGCTCCACTTGCTGCGCTGCCAAGGCCTCACAGAGGTGGAGGGTCCTCTCTTCACCCATGCCTACCAAGAGGAAAAAATTTCACCAATTGACTAATTACGGCGGCTCTCAGTGAAGGCTTAAAGATTTGTGGCCCGGTGCTGAGAAGGCCTTGGCCCTTTCTGCTGTAATTACTTCTGCTTTCAAAGAGCTTTTCTCTGTCCGGGCGCCGTGGCGGGTGTAGGATCTTCAGCTGTGGGGTTACCCTATGAAACTATGAAACGTTCTCATTTAGGTCTCTCTGCACCCCCCCGCACGTCCAGCTCGTTGAAACAGCCGCTGTTTCACCTCTTCTGATGGGGTTTTCTCCAATGTCAGAAAAGTCACAGTTAGCGATTGACAGGACTGGCGTTGGCCTCCACTTGCCCGTCCACGCGTTTCTGCCCATCCGGGCTGCCTGGGATTCCGATCACGTTCGGCTCACCGTTAACTGGCTGGGTTGTTATGGCTTTTCCATTTAATGGTGCGCCCCGGAGCCCGCTGTGTGGTTGGCGCCGCGGAGCACTTGTGTCGGTCGGTCAGAAAAGGTATGATTCATGGAGGGTTCTTTGAGTCTCAGCCACGAGTGCCCTAAGGAGGGAGCAGACTGTTAATCCTGGGAATGAGAATTCCGTTTCCTCGTAATGACTAGGGTAGTGCCAAGTGTATTTTAATATCTGTATCTGTTTGTTCAAAAGTTTGTTTTGAACAAACTCTAGCCTTTTGTTCAAATAGAGAAAGATCTTGGATAGTTAAGGTCAAACTGAACTGCTCGTCCATCCCAGGTACTTTTAGAGGACGTATCCACATCAGGAAGTAGCCAGTTTGTTCGAGGCGTTCACTCCCAGCGAGCGGACGTGACCTCTGACCCGTGTTGTTCCGAACGGTTGACAGGCAGCCCTCGCCAGGGTTACTTTGCCGGCTCGCTCCCGCAGTTCCCTTTAGTGGGTCATTGTTTAGATCCGAAACCGAGTCTGAATACGTCCCTGTGGGAGGTCCTCGTCTGAGAAAAGTGGACACAGTTCAACTTGCAGACCTCAAAAGGCAAAATAAAAGTCCCCCCTCGAGGAGTAGTGAGATGCCAGAGTTGAAACTCCCCTGGTGGATGGCATCAATTGGGTCTTAGAAGTGTGCCAGCACATCGCTAAGCAGAGAACCCTATCCTGTGTCAGGATTACGTGTTTGTTTGTTGCAGCTGTACTCGGTAAGAGCTTATGATAATGAGTCCTGAATAATTAATACTGCCAGAACTACTGAATACAGACCTTCCCCAGTATTAATGTTGAGACTCCTCTTTTATGGGGGATACAAGCCTGTTTTGGAGGTCCCAATTAGCTTTTTGGTTTTCATCAGTGCAGACAGGTGCAGCTTCACTGGGACCGCCAGGCTTCGTAGTTCATTCAGCTCGTTAAAGGGCCGTGTGTTCTTGACACCAACGTCGCGTCGCACCCTTGTTTCTTGGAATCAGACGTACGCTGTCTGGGAATGCCTCGACTTCATGAACAGGCCACAGCCTGTGCCACGTGTGCTGAATGCATCGGACAAGGCACATCGAAGCGCGCACGCTCGCACACACAAAATAAACGCTGAGGCATTTTATTCCAACGAGGGTCGAGTTACCGCCTGTGCGTTATCCTCCTCGCGGTTTCTCCAGGCAGATGGGAAAATCAGCTCTTTTCCATCCCACCGAACCTCCCTCTCCCCCTCTCCAAAAGAGCCCGGTAAACCTCAAGAGCTACCTCAGCGCTTTGGGTAACGTTTGCAGGGAGGAGTTATTAAAGTGGCCTTTCTCCGGCGTAGGCCACCTCTGCACTTTGGGTAACGTTTGCAGGGAGGAGTTATTAACGTGGCCTTTCTCCGGCGTAGGCCACCTCTGCGCTTTGGGTAACGTCTGCAGGGAGGAGTTATTAAAGTGGCCTTTCTCCGGCGTAGGCTACCTCAGCGCTTTGGGTAACGTCTGCAGGGAGGAGTTATTAACGTGGCCTTTCTCCGGTGTACGTGGCCCTATTTTTTTCTCAATTGGCCTGGTTCGTTCTCGTGCCACCATGTGCCATGTCCCTAATCTCGTTACAGGGCTCCTCTGCCAAGGACTGGGACCACGTTCAGCCACTTGTGAAGTCTTTGTGTTCCCAGTGCTTGATTATTTTGAGTCGTTTGTCAGTTAGCTGGATCCCCAGCGCTCAGTCCTAGGTAATTTCTTTCATTCCTTAGCAATGACATCAGTCCATAGGCCAGCCAGACCTTGATTAGCTAACGCACCACTGCTCCAGATGTGCCTGTGCGAGGCCCATTCCCGGAAGCCTGAACGCATTTGATTCTGGCGGTTTCTCATTTCGCGGGACCGGGACAGGGACAAATTAAGGGTGTGTGTGTGTGTGTGTGTGTGTGTGTGTGTGAACTCCAAGCCTCCCACCCCCCAGTCTCTGCACCAGGTCCCCAGGCGCCCTCGTCTGACGTGCTTCACCCCCGGCGCAGCACCCCTAATGAGGAGCCGTACCATTCCATTTGATCCCGCCACAAGCGGCCGGCCCCATGCCTATTCAGAAGGGAGAAGGCCTTTCATTTCCCCGTCTCTTTATTGCCCTTGGTGAATTATGTATTGCCATCAATTTGCGGCTGGATTACCTCTGGGTAATTGGTAGACATCAAAAGATGTCGTTGAACATGTGCTCATGCATAAAAAAGGGTCATTTTTCATTCTGTTGTTATTTTTATGCAAAGAAAAGCCTTATAGAACCTGTAGCTTGTTTGCATTTATATGTTTTTTTTTTTTCTTTCAGCTGAGAAGTGAAAACATTTGAAAGTATGTGCTTTAAAAACGTACACATAGTCCGTGCTTTTCCAGCAGTGCCGTGTTGTAAGGGGGGGGGGGGGGGGGTTTTAAGACGGTGGCCTGCTAACAGTGACAAGCACCCACTTTTCCACCCGCAGGATGGCGGCCAACTGATCAACAACCCCACGGCACTGGCCATCCACGAGTGCAAGTGCCTGTGGCCCAACACGCCAGTGCAGTGCGTGGTGTCTCTGGGCACGGGCCGCTACGAGGCCGGCTCCAAGAACAGTGCCACTTACACCAGCCTGAAGACTAAGCTCTCACACGTCATCAGCAGCGCCACGGACACCGAAGGTGGGTCGCCACAGCCGGCCGGCAGGGGGCGCCCCTCATCCCTTTTTAACACCCTTAGCAGCATTGCTGTTGATTATTAGATTCCCATTGAGAGTTGCTAGATCCGTTGTTATTTTCATTCGTGCCCATATAATCGTGCTTTACGAGCTGCTGCCACCCTGGACTTGGGGCTCTTCCTTTTTAACAGGTGCAACCGCACCGCTCTGCACTGTACCGCACCGCTCTGATCTGGGGCCCATTGATTCCCTTTGCGTGCACCTGGAAGCGTGTGAAGGAAAGAGTGAAGGTGCGCTGAGGCTGTTGATTTGCATTGGCACCTCTTCGCCTCTACTCGACACTGCCACTGGTCCTACAGCTCGCCTGTGACACATATGCAGCTGTCACTGTGGTCGCAGCATTGACTTCCACTGTCCGAATTTAGCGTTCCCTTGGGTGTTCGGTTTAATCTTCATTGCAGGACTTGTGTAGAAGGCCGCCTCTTCTCCTAGTAATGTTACGTTTGTGGAAGCAGAAGAAAAGTTATTTATTGTGTACCATTGTGTAGGGGAGTACAATCCTGCCGTCTGTGTCCTGACAAGTCTCAGTAGACAATATGAAGGCCCACTGTTCTCATCTTTAGGCCCTGTAAGTTACAGCATAAACTTAGGCCCTATGAAAGCACATTACTGAAAGCAAACTATTTGAAAGAAGTCCTGATTAACAGCGGCTAGTTTACACCAGCGGCTGAGAGCATTCCCAGGTATTACCATTAAGCGTGTATACAGACCGGGATCAAAGGGGAAGAGCAAAGCTCATTAAATCAGTCATCGCTCACGGCATAAAGCTTCACTGTGGGCGGGGCCCAGTCCTGCGCTTTTGATCCCACGCCTTGACTCTGCCGGTTGGATCACGCTTGTAAACACTTTATGGGACAAATCTGCATGTCCTGTAGGTTCCTGACAGTCACGCTGGTTTATTCATGTTTATAGTGCATTTTAAGTAAAAGTTTACCGTTTAAATAAAGCCCGGTCTGTGGGTTCGCCTGTGTTTATGCGGAAATGTGGGTGTATGTTTGTCTGTGTCTATGCTTGTGTAGGCGTGGGTGTATGTCTGCCTGTGTTTATGCTTGTGTAGGCGTGGGTGTATGTCTGCCTGTGTTTATGCGGAAATGTCCTGTGTTCCGAGTTCAGCCTGCTTTCTCCCCCCTTCCCCAGAGGTCCACACCATGCTAGATGCCCTTCTTCCCCCGGACACCTACTTCCGCTTCAACCCTTACATGACCGAGGACATCGCCCTGGACGAGAGCAGGAAGGAGAAGCTGAACCTGCTGCAGGCCGAGGGCAAGCGCTACCTGGAGAGGAACGAGGAGAAGCTGAGGAAGGCCGCCGGCATACTGACGCAAGAGAAGAGCGCCATCCAGAGGCTGGCCGAGTGGGTGAAGCTGAAGGGCGACATGTACGACGGCCTGCCCTTCTTCTCCAAGCTGTAGGGCGTGCGTCCCGGGGCCGGGTTCCAGCATTGCAGGCCTATCTCCCACAACAGCGCGGCCTCCGTATGAATGCCGCAGTGACTTCTCCAGTGCCCTCTCTCCCACTGCACCGCGGATCAGCCCGTTCCTGACAGGGGGGAAGCGTGTGGCCTTCAAAGTGAAAAGCCAGAGGTGCTCAATGAGTAGTCAAGCTGTAGGAAGCTGTGCAAACAGTCCGGTTGGTCAGGAAAAGCACTTTGGACTACTTTTTTTTGTTTTTATTTACCCTCTTATCATTGCTAGTTAAGCACCTCCCTATTTATTTAGAATAGGCTGTTGTTTCTCAAGCCAATAATGTGGTAATGTTTTGATTAAATTGTGGTTCCACTACTTGAAATTAAGGACCTAGTCACTGCCATTAACAACCTCCAATCCACCTGCCATTTTTACCTCGGTCTGATCTTTTTAATTTAAATGATGTAATCATGCCACGTGCTGGCCGACCAGCATGCTGTAATGTTTGTGTGCTTCTGATAATGCTTTTTAACATACTGTTAGTGTTCCGCCCTGCCTTGCTCAGACCTGTAGCCACTGCTGATGACTAGCCTTTAGCTTACGCCCTGAAATTCCCCCGCTGAATTAGTTGTTGAACATTAGAAATTTCCACGGCACAGTATGTCATGTTGTCATTACATGTGTGCAGCTTAAAGTTTGCTGGTGTGTCTGTAGTTTTCATTTTGGGGGCGGTGAGTTGCTGGGCTGGTTTGGAGGGAAGTGAGAAACGTGTGCATCTTATCTGGGGGGAGTCGCTGGACACCGCTCAGCCCTCACACTTGTCCTGTCTTTGCATCCTTGGTGGAATAAGTGTTCTTGGGTGGCGGGTGTGGGAGTGGGGAGTGTTCACATTTTAAATGTAATAGGATTGAAATTGCTAATAGCTTAGCCTCACGTTAAAATTAGAATCGCCCCAACGAGTTGGAACACAGATGCAAAAACATCTACAGGGAAATCCTATCTGTGAAAGTCCTAAATTCCTTTATGTTCCCACTGTAAACGGAACGCAAACAAGACATGATCAAAGTAACAGAAGCCTTTTGTTCCTCAGCAAACTCCTATGGAGGGCGGTTGTCCTTGCTGTTCTGTCTGAATAACATCACTGTGAGTCCAAGACTTCTTGCAGGTCATCCCCCACCGCTCCCTCGGGTGCAGACACGGGCCCTGGCAAACCTTGCAAGTATCTGTGAAGGGAGCTTGAAAGCGGCGGGTCTGAAAACACTCTGTTGGATGGAGCTTCTGTGCAGCCTGTCAGCCCCTGGCAGCATGGCCACAGACGAGAGAGCTCCTGACATAAGCCGCGAAGAACCCAAGCCTGCGATCCCCAACCCGCTGGTTTTCAAAATCCTATGAGCTCCTGTAGTTAAACGCTGGACTTTAAGAACCGTAGGCTGTGGGTTTGAGCCCTGGCAACAAAGCCACTGCACCCCAGAAAAAGTCTGCAGCTCAGTGCTGTTGTGTAAACATATCTGATCGAAATGAAATTAATGGAGGTACCGGCTGTATGGATTGTCAAAGGAGGCAATCCTTCTCAAGTAAATAAAATTGATTCGCCGGGCTGTTCTGCTGCCTCCACACAATCTTCGTGCCGGTGGCAGAACCAGTAGATTTTATTTTAACCAGTCCGACTTGATTACCCAAGGAGACTGACTTCTGTGCGGCCTAATCAATGGAGTGTACGCGCATGGAACTGAATTAACTGAATCCTTATGGCCATCTTTGAGCTTCGTGTCATAGCAACCTGCTTCGGTCGTTGAGCTATTGAGAAGGCCACCTAGTCGTGATTAAAATGACTAAGTTTAATACCTCGAGTGAGTCTCTTTTGGGTTCAAACCCGCAGCCTTTTAGTCTACACCCCACGTCACGACTGCTGCCCTGTTTCTCACGTTTCATATAAAAATGGAAACTGGGTTGCCGAGTTTCTACGATTGCATTTTTCCTGCTCGGTGCGCCAAGCCGGAAATAACGGTAATGCTGCGGTTGGATGGGTCCAGTCAGTTTCTCTCGGCTGCTGACTGGTCTCGGCACTGGTCTGTATGATTTGCTGCTCTCTGCCCCGGGTTCTTTGAGCATTGACGAAACAAAGTCTGTCTCTCTGAGAGCACTCTGGCGTATTGGTCATCTCACTCCTTGGGTCTCCGGTGCTCAGCCTGTTCTTCCTCTGCTCTCCGTGTACCGTCACTGCCCGTTATGCCTTAATTGCTTTCTCGGGGAAACATGATGGAGCACGGGCCAGAATAGATATTCAGGCCCCTCCTTTCTTAATGCCTGCACCAAAAACTGGTACGCATTAATTTTACCGAGAGCTGTTGCTCTGTGCCAAATCCTGTTATTTATTAAATCATCTGCCTCATGTACAATCCTGGAGAGCTTCAATTCTACCCAGTGACCTCCATTGCCTTTTAAAATTTGCAACAAAAAGTTTTTAAACTAAAGTCCAGATACATAATCTCATTCTGAATCTTGGATCATTCATGATAATAAACGCTAGAATGGAAAGGTGGTGGGTTCACCTTTCTCATGACGGCAAAGGATTGTGTAGGTTTTGCACTGTTCATAAACGGCATCAGGCTCACCCTTAATTTTGTCTTATTACGGATTAACAGTGTGTAATGCAGTGGGGAAACTAATTTAATAGCAGCAGCTCTCTGTAAAACACTGTAGAACAGCAACACGGAGATTCTGTCAGCAGGGAATGTGTTTCTGCGGGTATAGCTGGGGTACAGGGTGGATAAGTATAGCAATATGTGCTTTAAGACATGTTTTCACAAGGAAACCTCACCGCACGCACTTGTGTGAGTTTACGTAAATGTGCAGACAGAAGCAAAAGCCTCCCCAAGGCCATCTTCACCGGGACCTATCCTGGCTGTAAATAGACTGGTGGACTGACCTCCCACACCGGCCTTGTCTCCTGCATCCATGCTAACGGTAGGATCTCCCTCTGGCTTCAAATATCAAACGCATCCATTAAAAAAGATATTTGGTGGAAAAGCAGATGGGGCCCTGCACTTTGTCAGCAAAAAGAAAAACTTGCTGCGGTTCCAGTATGATTCCGTTCTGTGGACTCGACATCCTCCTCCTCTTCTAGCTCTTTCTGCCTGGCACCACATGCACAACTAAGATTGCACCATGGCCAGATATGTTAAATACATTAAAAATACAAGCATGCATATCCCGTTATAAATAGCTTTATCTATAGAGCGCTAGCTGTATGCATGGATAGCAGTCAATGTTATATTAGCACAATTCGTTTTTAGTTGGACATAAATGGTCCACAAGCATATGCCTTCAGGCTTTCGAGAATCGTCTGCCATGACAATTATAACCCATTGTAGTGCTTGATAGAAGATTGGAAAATTCCCATGATCCATTGCAGCTGAAAATGAGAGTTGCCCGAGGGTTCTGTGTAATGAAAATGAGCACAGAGGGCTCTTTTCTCCATTGCATTTGAGAACGCTGCGATTCTACTTGTGGGCGTGGGCGAATCATCAGTAACTCTGTGACCTTCCTCAACACTTAATTTTAGTTAAATGTTATACGTTATAAAGAGACAAGAAAATTCATTTTTATTTTATTGAATAGCAGCATAAAAGTAAAATAAAAAAGACCAAAAAGCACCTGGAGGTCCAAATATCACTATATTGTGAAGAAATGGCTCGATTTATCACACATTGCTGACACTATAGGCGAGACTGTGTGTCCTACGTCACATGGTCTCTCAGACTTACCTGACATAATCATAATTCACTGGGAGATACCCTCCGCCTTCAAAATACACAGAGAAGAATTTCAGACCTCTACCGTTGCCTTTAGATACAGTTTTTGCCTAACATTCCTATTTTAAACACTATATAAAATACACTTAAAGATTGTCTATGATATTAGCATTGCATACAGTCCCAATTAAAATGCAAAAGTCTGACAGAATTCTTGTAAAGACCAATACTATGATAATTGTTTGCCTTGATAAAAGATCATATCATTTTAATCCTTATACACAAATGTCTTCTGCCACACTGTGATGGTATGTGTAGTAAGAAAACATACCACTACCCCCCTAATCAGTCATAAGGGACCTACCTGAAGAGGCTGAGGCCTAATCTTCACTCACTTACTCACCAGATGGGCAATGTGAAGCAGAGCTTTCTGGGAAGTGGACCGGTGAGCAGAAGGTTGACTATTTCATACCCCAGTAGGTTGCTGTTACACTCAGGATGGGTGCTGGATGAGTCCTGTGATAAGTCTGCCAGTGGGGAGAGAACCAGTAGGACCAGATGAGACCTTCTTGCCACCGTTCGGGGGCTGACTGTGTACCAGATGCCAGCGCTCAACCAGGCAGACGACACGTGCACTCAGAGCATAGCCTGGAGTTGGGAGCGAGCTCTGTGTGGGGGTGCAGTGAGAATATCGCTGTCAGTAGAAACTGGATCACCTAGAATCCGGAAGCTTAATGCCCACTGAAGACACATCAACGAATATTTTCCCTCCTCGGTCCTCTATCTAAATTAGCAGATTTCCTTACCCCTGGGGATATGTCACAGTTAACAAACAGAAAATCACTTCAATAGCTGCAGGCAGATGCTGCAAAGCCCAACCCATAGGTAAGATTGGGCCAAAATGCGCCTGCCTGTTCCCTGATGACGCCTCTGGAACCCTGCTGCCTGCATTTCCTCTTATACTGCAAGCCAGTGGGTCACGTCCACTGGCCTGTGCGCCGTGATTCAGGGTGCGATCGATTCCCCGATGACAGATCGCATGAGAGCTTGGTCTGCAGCAAAGCCAATAACATGTGAAGTCAGGCACTCCTGATGGAGATGCATGGCGACGGAAGGGAATGGTGTTTTTTCCCTTTTAATAAGAAACTGGTCTCTGCCATATTCTCAGGCAATCAAAAAGATATACTTGGAGCTACTTCAAGTTTATTTTAAGTCTGAAATTTTGATGCATTAATTTTCTGAGACATTTAAACAACTATTCGCAAATATGCATAATTAAAACACACATATAGATAAAACCTATAACTGAAAAAAAGTTTTTATATTTTTTCAGTTAAAAACTTGAGCTAAGTTTACATTTTAAAGTCAACATCAGCCTAATTCTGTAAATGACCGTAAATTCACCAATATAAGTGAATATTTGTGGGTTGGAAATAACTTAATATTCCTTCAAACAGTGTGTTTACAGTAATTTCAAAGCGCAAAGAGCAATTGTTCCTTCCATCGCTTCAGCCTACCTACAGCTGTATTTACGATTGAAAAGATTGAACAACCACCGCGCATAGTACATTCGCTGAAAACGGGCCAATCCCCCGCAGCCAATGTCGATCGGCGTCGCTGCAGTCGCGCGTGCACAGAGCGTGCGCGAGCTACGGAGAGAGCGAGTATTAGCCGTTTGCCGATCTAGCCGGAGATCTGGTGGGACAGGAACTGAGGTAGTGAGGCAAAAGAGCGAAGCTGGGAAAGGATCTTTTTAGCTGGGGGACAAGAAGCATCCCATTCAATGCACCTGTCATATAGCAGAAACACCAGTCCCTGTTTTCACTAAGCGGTAAGTTCTGAGCGCCTAGTTAGAGAATGGAGTAATTAAATTTCTCGTCCGCTAGTTATTGTGTTTATTACAAGATAATGGTTTAGACTGCTTTACTGTTTGAAATGTGCATTGGGGAAATGTGATGTAGATAATTAGATGAGCACGACTTGCCAACGGTGCCTATTCCCATAGCAACTAATGATATCGATATTTTTGCCTATCAGTCTAGTGTAATGGATAGGCCGGGGTTAAAGGAGCGAATTCTCACGGTGTAGTGGACGTTAATATCACAAATTCATTTTTATCACTGACGATAACACCGGAAAGGTCCCGTAGCAATTTATACCATCAAATTGTTGTTGTTCGTGGTCCAGTCGCTTTTGCTTCTGATTGATAAATTCGTTTATTTATTGGTTTTCGAGATCTGTTTTTCAGCGGCGAAGGTTCTGTTAATAATATCCATTAATTCGGGAAATATCTATGAAGGAAAATAGGCAGTATGCGTTATAAAATACTTGATAGCTAATGGCCACAGATAATACATGATTATTTTCTCATTCTTATGTTTGCGTGCTATATTTATTTAGGAAACGCAGGAACTGACAGGTTCAGTGATTATTGCGCTCAGGACTGTGAATAGATTTTATAGGGTTTTGCCGTATTCTAAATTAGTAGCGGTGCTATTAACTCTGGTGTCGAACTGATGTTGTAGAGTGATTGAAATGGGAGACATTTATTCGTTTCCAAATTTATTAGGTAGAGTTTACAAATTTACATCCATCACGTGGATGGACTTGGACACAGTATTGTTTTAGCTTAAGTGTAAGGTATGAACCTCACAGTTGGCTACTTATTAATTAATTAAATACTATTTTTTTATATTTGTATATATACTTGTAGGTATGCCTGCATGTACAAAATATTTAGCATATTTTCTTTTTATACACTTATACAAGTTCTTATTAATTCAAACTGATATTTTACACATAATATATTTTACGGAAATTTTTAGACGATAATAAGAGGAGAGTTATTTTCAGAAAAGAGACAACTTCTAAAATGCCGCTCTTGGCAGTACCGAGGTTGAAATATGTTTAGTTTGCATCTGGGCCCCAGCGATCCCGTGCCGTGCCTCATACTTGGGTTGTTTCCAGCCCGCCGTGGAGGTAATGAGTTTGTCTCACCGACACCATGGTCTCCTCTGTCTGTACCGTGCCATCTCAACACTTCTGCTAAGGAATGCCGCCCTCTCAGTGGCAATATCATTGATCACCACTAGACCCATGAGAGTCCTGTGCTGTGAAAACCATCACGATGACAGTGGTAGATATTGACATGACCAGTGGTTCTGGATGTTTTATTTTCAATAATTCATGGTTGATGAGTAAAATTCATCCTCCTCATAACAATTAAACAGATCAACATGGATACTCTCTCAGCGCACATACACAGCTCATACACATACACTATCATACACAGCTCATACACATACACTATCATACAAAGCTCATACACTATTCATACACAGCGGATACACAGCGCATACACAGCACATTCACTGTTCATACACACCTCATACACAGCGCATACACAGCTCATACACATCCACTATCATACAAAGCTCATACACTATTCATACACAGCTCATACACAGCGGATACACAGCTCATACACAGCGCATACACAGCTCACTGAATTTCTCTGGCCCATCCTACCCCTCCCTCTGTTATGAGACAGCGTGATTCGGACTTCTGAATTTCGGTGTGCCTGTAGTGTCAAATTCTGAACTTACTTTAACTTCAACACCCAGCAGTGGTTTGACAGATAGTGTGGCACGGTGCACATGGTCCTGGAACAAGTTATGGGAACGGACCGATTTGTGGGTGGTGAAGCGCTGTGGTAGTCTGAAATGAATGCCATTTATTTCACAGCGTGGGCCGGAGAGAATGCAAACCATTCAGTTTGATGCTGCTTTATTGCGGGTTTAAAAAAAAAAAAAAAAAAAGGGAAAAGAACGATGTTCTTTTGGGTTTTCCGATTGTGTCATCGTGCATTGCGAGCCCGTATCAGTGTGTCTCTGGCTGTCACTTCTCTTGCTGGAGAGTTGAGGAAAGTGCGTGTGAAGCCACCAGACACTGGATCCCTTCACAGGAAGGAGGCTCGAGCGAAAGGAAAAGACTGGTCTCTCACTGTTGGTCAGAATGTGTTTACCCAAATGCTGCTAACAGCGGTGAGGGGTACTCTGTTGTGTAACAATCTGGCTGGAGCCAATTTGAAGCTGGCATGCGAGAGATGGTATTCAACATGTCTGATTAAGGCTATAGCAGCATGACTACGTATAGGTTTTTCCAGCAGAGTGTGATGACAGATTTCTGTTTTCGTATATGTGACATTTCATTCTCCATTCTGTCAGCGACGGGTTGTTTTGGTATACTGGGTTAGCCTGTGGGGTTTTAAAATTATTTTTAAACATGCTGCATTTGTGTGGAACTTGTGTAAAACAATATTTGAACACATTTTTTCCCAACAGTAGTTAAGACAGGTGCATACCGTGACCACGGCAGTGTTCATACTGTTCGGGGGATAGTGGTGTGATGGTCTGTGACGGTAGTGTTCTGACTGGAGGCTGCCTCTAAAGTTAGACACCCCGGAGAAGTCTCGCTGTGGTTGGATAGAACCTTATACGTAGTTTCAACAGTAACTCTGCTCTACGTACAACGAAGACTTTAATGTCTACCATTTTTTTTTTTCATATTTTCGGCAATGATTGTTAAACTCAGCATTTGACTGTAGATATTAATAAATAAGCAAAAGAGTCCAAACATAATTAAACAATGGCAAGTCAGGACTAATGAGAATTTTATGCTAATGAGTCAGCGATTAAGAAGAGGACTTTTAAGTAATGAGGCGATTGAATACTTGATTATTCAACCGGCACTCAGCAGGAGTGTCTTGTCATAAACCTGTTCTAGCAAGAATTGTATTGTATTATCTGTTAACAATGGTATTTTTCTTGCGTCCATTCAGCCGTCATCTGCTAGTTCTGCTGCATTAAATGAAATTCTGTTTTTCAAACTATGGCATAAGGGAAATCATGTACTGATTTTGATAGAATACAGTACTTACTGACGCTACACTCGGATATTGTCTCATGACAAGTTTTGTGTGTAAACTGATATGGTACAACCGTGAGAAGTTAAGACAGATTTCGGTCACCTTACGGACAGAGATTGTGGGATGAGCGATTGTTGGGGAATTTGGCACCATTTGGCTGCCTGGTTGGTTACTTCCACAGGACTTTCTCTCACTCAACGTGCTGGTGGCGCTGGTATCTTTGTCATGAGAATGTTAATCTTAATCTGGCGACCAGCTGTCTCGCTAGCGAACTGCAGCGTGGTCCGGACGACGGTGCTGCCTCTCACCACAAGGGTTTCCTGTCTGCGGGCTCCTGAGTCTGCCCGCCGCTGCCCCCGTGGATGTCGGAGCCACAATTGCCCATTGTGTGCCTGTACATCAGGGCACACTGGCGTGGCCTTGGCAGGCCGGGAAGCACCATTCCCGTTTCACACTGTGTGAGAACCTGAGACTAATAGGGGTTGACACCCATTCCAAGAGCCTATTGCTTACAGCTTCAACTGGTCCTGTGTATATAAGCGGCCCAGTGAAGACTGATGGGTTAGGGGAATTTTTTAATTATTTTTAACAATGTTTTGGCAATGTTAAAAGCTAACATTCAGCACAGCTATTGTGTTTTCTTAATCCCAGACAAATATCTTGCCCTTGTGACTGATGCAATATACTTTTGACATTAAAATATTAAGCCATTAAACCTAAGATGGAATATCCAATGGACAAGATAAGAATGTGATGTGCCCCGGAGAATCCCCCCCTCCACGATCATTATACTTCCAATTTTTTTCTGGAACTAAATGGATGTACCATACTTGAAGTCAGCCAGGCACTGAAAAGGTTCTGCAGTCCAGGGCTGTGCTCAACTCTAATAACTGTTTATTTTCCCTCCGGGACAGAATTATAACCCTAGCCATCTTATTCAACCCCTCTGTGAGAACAAAGCAAGTGTCGCTCTCTTCTCTTAGGAGGAACAACTTGCTGTGAGGATCAAGTGCGGAGCTGTCTTTTGAAGTGCTTTGTGAGGATAATGAAACGCGACGTAATTTGTTTTATACCCACCACCTTGACAGGTTTCTCGCAAGCCTGTCAATATAAATATATAGTTAAATATATATGACTTTATTTATCTATATAACATTTTTCTTCTCTTTAAGATAAGAGCCATCTGTGAAATCAAGATGGGCAAAGCTGAAACAAAAGGGTAGAATTCAGTAATGCTTGGCTGCATTGTCACCTATTGAGAGGGGGCCGAGATTTGGAATCACGTATCTCAATAGAATGTTGAAAGAGGAGGGGGGGACAAAGGAGGCCTGTTTTCACTGTCCCCGCT
>JAOYSI010043944.1:4253-20649 GCA_025775065.1 Hiodon alosoides | reverse complement strand
TATAAGAGTAATGAGCGTGTGCACGTCAGAGCCTGTATACATCACTATAAGAGTAATGAGCGTGTGCACGTCAGAGCCTGTATACATCAGTATAAGAGTAATGAGCGTGTGCACGTGAAAGTGTGTACGTTCACAACAGGATAATGGCCATTTACTCGTTCTAGGCGAGAGCCAGTGTGATGAAGCCACCTGTAACAATGGTGGAACTTGTAAGGATGAAGGAGACACCTTTAAGTGCGTGTGCCCCCCAGGTTGGGAGGGCGCATCCTGCAACATAGGTAAGGCTGAAATCCCCTGCTCTCGCCTCAGCAGGGCGAGCCGTCATACACGATTTGACAACGTTGACAGTAATCTGTTGATCCGAAGGATAATCCTTTGAAATGTTTGTAGAAGTTGGGAGATCTGATGAGTATATCCCATCACTGAGCAGGAGAGTGGCCAGAGAAGATTATCGCTGTCTTGGTCTGTCGAGTTTAGTTGAACCAGAGCACAAACGCCACTGCCTTGCCTTACAGCCAAGAACAGCAGCTGTGTGCCAAACCCCTGCCAGAATGGTGGCACGTGTGTGGTTAGTGGGGACTCCTTCACCTGCGTCTGCAAGGAGGGCTGGGAAGGGCCGACCTGCACCCAGGGTGAGTGTGGGTGCCGGGAGAGGTCAACCTAAACCCAGCGTGAGCGCTGCTCAGCTATGTGAAACATTGCTCTGGTTATGAGTGTGAGCAGAGAGAGTCAGCGGGGAATAACCCATGAGGGGAATGCTATGTGCCTTCAGCAGTGCAGACTGGTAAACCAGGTAACGGCAAGGGTGCAGTCCATATATTTCAGCCCACACCAACAAGCTTTGACATGTATGTTTTGGTATCCCATTGCTCCACCTGGGTAAAATAATAATCATTTCTTAAAAACTCTATCTCTTCCAGATACCAACGACTGCAGTCCACACCCCTGGTAAGTCTAGGGTTTTCACTGAGCTGAACTCCAGTAAATATCTCCCTCTCCCTCCCTCCTGGAGCCACTCTCTCCATTTGTGAGTCATGAGAAAAAAAACCCTTTACTCCCTTACCCACCCACATTCATGTCAAGGAAGGTTACAGACTCAGGGCTTCAAATTGGGTTGGCTGGAAGTGCTTCAGGAACACTGCAGTTGAGAGAAATGTCTGGTTCTGGCTGGCAGAAAGCGAGCTCTGGCCGTCGTCGTGGCTTTGAAACCACGGCATGTTTCCAGATTTCTGTAAAAGCCCCCCTTTTTGTGACCTGAGCTGTGTGCTGTGGTGAACTGTGATTGACCCACCCCCTCTCCTCTGCAGCTACAACAGCGGGACCTGCGTGGACGGGGCTAACTGGTACCGCTGTGAGTGCGCGCCGGGATTCGCTGGGCCGGACTGTCGGATAAGTGAGTGCCGAATCGCCTCTGACGCCCCGTTAAGGGTTTGGGCGGACGCAGAAATGGGTCTTTCGGGCCAGAGCTAATCCCGTCGGTGTGAGCTCTTCCGTGTCCAGAAAGTCTGAGCGTTTGTGAAGAAATCGGTTTTAATGGCCAGTGTTGAGGGGTCATGTGGATCTCTCTTCGCCTGTTTGGGCCATCTCTGGCGCACCTGTAAAGAGCTGGGAGTGGTTGTAAACGCGGCGAAGAGTGCAGTGTGTCGATTTTCTGTGCCCTCGGGTGTGTTTCTACATTGTCCGGTTCTTTGCCCTGTTCAGGTGTTCCTGGCAGGCGTTCCTTACCGGAGGTCTGAATCGTAGTGAGATGCCCTGATGCTTTCCAGCGTGGCAGGGACTAGGCTACCCGTTTTAATTCTGTGAGAGAATGCTTTGCTGACCAAGGGTTTTTTTTTTCCCCTTCTCTGCAGATATCAACGAGTGCCAGTCGTCGCCCTGCGCTGTCGGATCTACCTGTGTGGACGAGATCAACAGCTTCCGCTGCTTGTGTCCGCCTGGCCAGACAGGGCCCAGGTGTCAGGAAGGTAACACATCTTCAGCACACCTGCAGCCCCGGGAACAACTGGGATACATTGTGGTTTCATGGGAAATGTAGGATAAGAGGTTGCTTAAAAAATGAGGATGATATTAACATAAGAAGCAGTGTAGACAGTTTAGCATACAGGAGTGATGATTATAATATGATAAAAATAGTTTTGGGATAGTAAGGCGCATGAGTACGGATGTGTCGTGTGTCACTTGTGTCGCAGTGATGGAAAGACCGTGCGTCGCTTGTGTCACAGTAACTGAAAGGCCGTGCGTCGCTTGTGTCGCGGTGACTGAAAGACCCTGCGTCGCTTGTGTCGCGGTGACTGAAAGACCTTGTGTCGCAGTGACAGAAAGGCCGTGCGTTGCTTGTGTCGCAGTGACTGAAAGGCCGTGCGTCGCTTGTGTCGCAGTGACTGAAAGACCTTGTGTCGCAGTGACTGAAAGACCTTGTGTCGCTTGTGTCGCAGTGACTGAAAGACCTTGTGTCGCAGTGACGGAAAGGCCGTGCGTCGCTTGTGTCGCGGTGACTGAAAGGCCGTGCGTCGCTTGTCGCGGTGACTGAAAGAACCCTGCGTCGCTTGTGTCGCGGTGACTGAAAGAACCCTGCATCGCTTGTGTCGCGGTGACTGAAAGACCCTGCGTCGCTTGTGTCGCGGTGACTGAAAGACCCTGCGTCGCTTGTGTCGCGGTGACTGAAAGAACCCTGCGTCGCTTGTGTTGCAGTGACAGAAAGACCCTGCGTCTCTAACGGCCACGTCGTGAGCGATGGGGCCAAATGGGAGGAGGACTGCAACACCTGCCAGTGCAACAGCGGGAAGGTCACCTGTACACAGGTGCGCTGCGGCCCCGGCTCGTGCATGCTCCACGGGAAGGCGGAGGGGGGATGCCCCCAGGGTCAGCACTGCGTGCCCGTCCAAGAGGAGCGCTGCTTTGTGAAGCCGTGCCCTGGCCTGGGCGAGTGCTGGTCCACCAGCTCAGCGCCTGTCCGCACTCTGTGTCACCCCAGCTCCAACTTCCTGGAAAGCTCCTGTGACTACATCACCTTCACCTTCAACAAGGAGACCATGCGACAGGTGAGTCCCTGCAGAGACGGGCTGAAACACTCCACCCTCCACATGGCTGTCAAACGGGGTTTCAAAGTTTCCTGTCCAGCTTGCTTTCAGCCGTTCAAGCTGTTAATTCTTCTTCTAGCGGCGAAATCTCCTTTAAAATTCCTTTTGAATTAATACATGATTGCAGGGTCTGACAGTGGAGCAGATCTGTACAGAGATCAGACACTTGTACGTGGTGAAGAACCTGTCATCCCTTTATCCTATATCCATGACGTGTGAACCGTCAGCAACCGCCAACAACGAGATCCACATGGCCATAGTACGTACACCTTTCTTCAAATGCACGAAGTTGTGTTTTTTGGACTGAAGAAGGCATTATAGACACATTTTTGTCTAGGGACATTTCCCGACATAATCGATCAAAACTTTATTTCAGTCTTCAGAAAATCAGAAGCTGGACAGAATCCACATTGAAGCAGTAACGGATAAAATGATCGACCTCATCAGCAAACGCAGTGGCAACGACACTATCACCGCGGCGATCGTGGGAGTCAGGGTGCAAAGGGCCATCAAAACCGGTAAGGAAAAAAATGAGGCTTTTTGTGTTGATGCCTGGGGTTTCCCATTGCCATGTCCCTGAGCTGGGTTGGTCCACAGTGGGAAAATTACAGGTTGGATTTGTGGAGCTCCATGGTGCACTCTGGTGCACAACCGATTGTGCATTTAGTGGCCGTGCGTTCATGGAAGGTCCATCCATCCAACCAACTAAGTTCTCAATCACTTGTATGGACTGATATATTCCCGATAGACATATTCATCACACTAGAAACTATTGGCTCCAAAACAATTTAGTTGAAACATGAATGCTATACTTTTCTGCTTTCAGGTTTTCTTTATGTTAAAAAAAAAATTCTTTGCATTGGTCACAGTGATGTGATGCCTTGTAGCCCTCTCTGGTAGTCATTAATATCCTGTGTTCTCAGTGGGCTGTGATGCCTTGTAGCCCTCTCTGGTAGTCATTAATATCCTGATGTTTGGAAGTTCTTGTAGCTCCATGTGAATTTTACTTTGTATATATCAGTGTGGATGCTTGGCCAAACTCTTTAGGGTCGTATTTGGGAGTTGCTCGGTAAAAAGGGAGGGGCAGGTTGAAACCATCCTGCTCATCGTGGACAGTTTTACCTGACCTAACCTGGGGCTCTTCTTCCAGACTATCTGGTCCCTCTGCTAAGCTCCGCCTTCATCATCATCTGGGTGCTGGTGCTGGGCGCGGCTTTCCTGTGGTGCGCGCGCCGGCGGCGGAAGCGGAGTCACCACGGCAACGCGGGTGCGTCGGCCACGGAGGACAGCACCACCAACAACGTGCGCGAGCAGCTGAACAAGATCAAGAATCCCATAGAGAAGCACGGCACCAACAGCGCCCCCAGCAGGGACTGTGATGCCAAAAACTCCATCGTGGCCAAAATTAGGACGCAAAAGTCGGAGGCGGCGGACGAGGACACGGGAAAACACCTACAGAAAGCGCGCTTTGCCAAACAGGCGGCCTACACGCTGGTGGACAGGGAGGAGTCCACCAAACACCCTAACTGGACAAACAAACAAGACAACAGAGACTTGGAAACGGCACAGAGTTTAAACCGAATGGAGTACATCGTATAGCAGGCATCTGCGTTGCTGTGCAACCAGCCCGCGTCACCCGTAGATGAGGGGGCTAATGAGTATGTAGTTCTTAAACTGTTGTCATATTTTTTGACTCAAAGGTTTGTATTTGAGCAGAATCCCTGTGTTAATTTAAATTTTTGACAAGCCGGCTAACACCGGCAATGACAGTGGTGGTTGCCGGATGCATTTCACTTCTAGTTCAGAAGCCCTTTTGGGAAACTCCTTTTCAGACCAACGCCACGGATCCGTTTGAGAGTAGCTACGGTCAAACTTAATTTTCCCCTCAAGTTGGAAGCATTGCGAAGATATTGCAGATAGTCTTAAGTGTTATTTCTATTACAGCGACAGAAACCGAACGGCTTTGTAGTTACGTGGGTTCTAGGTTCTAGGTTCTAGTGTTTGTTCAACTGGTTCTGTATCCGTAAGTGCCTTTCCAGCTTCGTACCACAACAACCAGTAAAAATTTATTATTTATTACTTTTTTTTTGGGGGTGGGGGGGGTGGGGGGTTCAAGATAATGTCAGCAGTTGCTGTCAATATGAAGAATTTAAAGTGTCAAATTAGAATGTTGTAAAGATATGTACATTTTTTTTTTTAATTAATCACTGTGTATATTTGATTTATTAACTTAATAATCAAGAGCCTTAAAACACCATTCCCTTTTTATTTATACATGTTGTCTAGATCTGAAGGTTTGGATGGCTTTGTGAGCTTACAGCTTCTTTATTTTCGATGAAAATTTTGTTTCATGTTTCAAATGCCAAAATTTGAAGTGTTCTAGAAAGAATAGTTTATTTTAAAACGATAGAACAGGCATTTTTGTGCCTGAGAACGTTTTTATTTTTTTTTTGTACCATGTCAGATGTAACGATTTCTAAGCCACCCCTTTTTTGCCTGGACTTTGTACATACTTCAGGCACGTGAGGAAAAAGTTGAATAAATCCGTAAATAATTTTGCTGCTTTGGGTTTTAGGAAACGTAGTGACATTCACTAAGGGAACGTCTTCTGTAGCCTGCTAAAGGTAAAGAGCACCGTCTTTAGAAATAAAAAACAAAAACAAGTTGACAAATCTTTTAGTCTTTTTGTGCCGTACCTGTTCAACAAGCCACGTGCAGGGACCTTTCTCCTGAATGACCTTTCTCTCATTAGGGTAATGTAATTAGGTTAGATTGAAAACTTGAACTGTATGACGCACAGGGCCGTACACCGCCGTGTGTAACATGCATGTGCTGTGCACTTTTAAAGTCTTCTAAGAACATGTTCGTCTCTTAACCCTTACATTCATGGTGTGAAGGTTTAAGACTCTTTGGAGGTAGTGTCCTGCCTAAAAAAAATTTGTAAGTGGTATTTATTAAATATTTTGTATGAAAAGATCAATATTTGAAGTAATTTGTTAATGGAGGTGGCGACAGACGAATGGCTTGTTGGGACCGGATTCCTTGCGTTCGGCTGAACCTAATAGGGGAAACACTGGCTGTTTTTACAGGCGAACAACACAAGGGCTGTGTAAATGTATTTAAAGAATTACACCAGGACAAGGTCTGTGTCACTCAAGGAGACTGAAGAGGAACACAGATCCAGACGTCGGCACGCAAGTCGTCCCGAGCCGCCCGTTCTGGCCCCTCTGCTTGTTTGGCACAAACGGAGCCTTTATTCAGGAAACTCGCTTCTTTATCCAAAGATTGCTCTTTTTTTTTATTTTATTTTTTTAAACGTTCCCTGGAATTGGAACAGTAGGATTTCTTCTGCGATGGGCCGATGGACGCTTCATGGTGGCGCATCCTGGGCCGTTGCCTTGATGAGATTACAGGGACCCTAGCGTAAAGAGGCTCATTGTGTTCCTGCTGGGTTTCAGGATGAGGGATAGGTCCTGATTCCCCAGAGCATCTGCAAGGCGCCGTCCAACCAGCTGTGTCAGATCAACCCCTGCTTACTGATTGGATACAGATGCAGCCACTAACATCTGAGGGACCAGATCAACAGACGAGGAAAGCGTGTATGCAAACACGCTCCCGAAAGTTGCGCGTTGAGTGTTCCAGATAAACCGCGGGGGGTAGAACCACAGAACCGATCGGACCATGAACGGAATACAACAAACAGGTGCTGATTTGACCCAGCCCGTACTTATCACGCTACGTTTAGAAATTTACAAAAATGTCTAAGACCATTTAATTATATTTTTCGGTCTTTAAAATTTGCTCGACATAAAAATAAATTTTGAGCCAATAAATCAAAATAATTTTTGGCCTGGGTTGGTGGACTGATACAGGTTACTTGTACTCCACAGGACAGCAGATTATTCCCCATGGGACAGTAGACCTATATTCCACAGGACAGTAGATTATTCCCCCTGCTCCTGCAGTATAATTCTTGCTGGCACAAACAAAAGGGAGTCTTTAAAAAAGTCTTTATTAAAACCATGGAACCCCTTTCTGTAAAATAATTAGTCTGGCATGCACACACAGAGCGCTTATCAATCATCTGTTGCAGTCCCTCTCTCTCACACACACACACACACTCAAGCCGTCTATCCCTGTCACACACCCACGCACACACTTAAACAGCCAGGAATCTGGGCAGTTGTCAGATTACTGTCATTAGGAGACCTGTATTATGGTTGTTTGCGTATGAGAGGTGTTAACATTTATGAAAAAAGTATTACAGCTGTTTGGTTCAAGTCGTACGTACTGAAACCCTATCATTCCAAATTGCTGTGAGGAGTTTGGCAGTTATATGGGTTACACATTCAGTCTGAGCCTCAGAAGCTGAAAAAAGCTGAAACTGGAACATCCTGAAAAATCCCAGACAACTAACGACAAAATCGTAGCAGATAGATGTGAAACTGTCCAGGCATGCAGGAGCCAACAGTAACTCAAAATTTCAGGCTCCAGCCTGTAACAGAAAAACAAGCATGAGGCAAAGGGTTCGGCTCCTGCTGGTCTGAGGACAAACTCTTCTGACCAGCTACACTATACACAGAGCCATAGCTTCAAGACTTCTTCAGCCTCCGTAACCTTGATTTTCGCGGCACGCTTTCGCCCCCATGCCGTCTCTCTGAGGGTCCGGAGGGAACGTGGAAAGGCTCCACGGACGGGCCTGTGAGGGACGACTTGGACCCTGCCGGTGGCCGCTCCTCTGTGGACGCTTCAGTGAGAGAATGGGCCTGACGTGTTTTCATTATGAGCTCACAGGGGAAGGCTGGAGGCCCTCCGTCTTCCTGAGAGCTGCTTCCTCCCTCCGCTCCTGCTTGGGCTAGCCCGGGGTGTGGAGGCTGGGATCCGCTGGGATCCGCCTCTCCTGGCCGGCCGTCACTCGGAGCTGCGTCCGTACTCCTGAATTCCTCCGTCTGTACGGCAACAGCGCGGCCGGGCTCGCTGTGGTGGGCAGCGGCGATCGGCTGCTTGGCGCTGTGGGACGACGGAACATTTTAACAACAGAACGCAGTGGCATCGGTGAGGAGAATGGTGCAGAAGACTGTACTCACATCTTTTTAAGCGCGATAATCCCCGTTACTGCAGAGCGGCTGAGCGAGTCTGGAGTTTCCTGGGGGACGGGAAAATATTTCGACTTGCTTGGTCCTCCACGCTCCATCTTG
This sequence comes from Hiodon alosoides, assembly GCA_025775065.1. Classification (NCBI taxonomy): domain Eukaryota; kingdom Metazoa; phylum Chordata; class Actinopteri; order Hiodontiformes; family Hiodontidae; genus Hiodon; species Hiodon alosoides. The sequence goes on along the minus strand of JAOYSI010043944.1, from coordinate 12,371 downwards.
AAAAGACAAACAATGGTTGTGAAAGCAGAAATTCTCTTTAGTTTCCTTTGGAAACCTTTAGCTGAAAAACAGTATCCTTGCCAAATAACACAAAAATACCACCACAAAAATAACTGTTGTACATTCATTATAGCCAAGCAGGCATTTTAATACTGTCTGCAACAAAATAAGAAAGGATTCAAACTTTAATCAGTGACCAAAGGATGAAATTGTTTACTGCTGAGAGCCCTGGAAGACAAAACAACAGAAGGTGCTGAGGGTCGGCAAGGTCCTGTGACACAGCGCTGAAATAAAGGAGGAAATGACCTAAGACGGCTAAGTCGGCCATGATGAGAGTTACCGGCAGACAGGGTGTGGGGCTGCTTACATGGTGGGATTAATCGCGAGAGGCAACCGAGTCTCTCAAAGCAGAGAAGAACTGTTGCTTTACTTGCCAAAAAGCATGTGGTTGTTCAACAAGGGCGTTGCCCCGTAATCACAGACACAAAGGTTAATTGGGACTGTAAAAACAAACTAGGAGAAATCAAAATGTTACACCCCCCCCCCCCCACCCACGCTTGATAAACACAATACTAATACATCGACAGGCAGCGTGGTAAGCACGAGAGGAAGCAAAACAGCTCCGGTGGTGAGGTAATCGCAAGGGCTTTACAGTGGTGTGGTCAATGTGGTCGCGGGGTTGGGACGGGACGCGATTTTCCCAGGTATAACAAAGCTGGAGTACATTATTGTACCTCTCCAGCGAGTACCTTCAACGACTGATAATGAAGCCCAATCAACGGTTAATTCCTCGGCTGAGCAAGAACAGAGTGCACGTTTGTCAGCGCTGTCTCGTGAGGGTTATTGCAGTATAGTCAGGATTGGAAAAGCTAATCGCTCTGGTGTGAACCTATAGGGTTTCATGACAGACGGGGGGCACCGGGGGCCCCAGAAAGGGCTATTAATGATATTTCTGCTGGACAGTGGATAAAAACCATCATTAAGTGCACAGAACGTTCCGGAATCCTTTGTGCTTCATTAAAAAGGAGTCCCTCGGATTCAGTCATTCAGCCAATAGCGCTCTCTCTCTCCTCCAATAACCGAGGGGATTGTTCTGTTTCTGCTCTCTGTTCCCAGGGTTTTTTCCCCTCAGAAAAACAGGTGGCTGCCGCGACCTGATTTCATCACCCCCTCCTCTCGCCTCCCAATCAAAGGGAACTTCATTTGAAACCAGTCAAGTTATGCTGTTTTTTAAAGGGTCTTGTTAAAGAACAAATATATTAAAACATGAATAAACTATAACATCACAGTACACGTAAAACCTTGCCCCTTAAAAGCAAGTATTTGCTCTTGTTTTGTTAATGAAGTGTTTATTGAAAAACATAGCAGGGGCTTTTGTAGCCTTGAGACAACAGTGAGGGTTTGGAGAAATGAAGAAAGTGATAGAAAAGGGAAAACAGATGACAACGCAGCAGATCTGGGAAGAGGCCACTCATGGCCAACAGCCTGGGAAGGCGGCTCAAAACAAACAAGCTTCAGAACCATGTTTTAAAAACAACAACCGAAAAGCCCAGGACCTAAGGTAGGGTGGTTTCCCTCATGGCACCACACCCTGAGACCAGGAGACGCCAATGACTCAGACTCTGAAGGCTGCGTGGGAACTGAGGAGGGAGAAAGTCAACAAGCCTCCACGTCGAGATACCGGAACACGACCGGCTGGTCACCAAGCCTCCACATCGAGAGACCGGAACACGACGGGCTGGTCAACAAGCCTCCACAACACGAGACCGGAACATGACCGGCTGGTCAATAAGCCTCCATAACACAAGACCAGAACACAACCGGCTGGTCAACAAACCTCAACACCGAGAGACCGGAACACGACCGGCTGGTCAACAAGCCTCCACATCATGAGACCGGAACATGACCGGCTGGTCAACAAGCCTCCACATCACAAGACCGGAACACGACCGGCTGGTCAACAAGCCTCCACATCGAGAGACCGGAACACGACCGGCTGGTCAACAAGCCTCCACGTCAAGAGACCGGAACACGACCGGCTAGTCAACAAGCCTCCACATCGAGAGACCGGAACACGACCGACTGGTCAACAAGCCTCCACAACACGAGACCGGAACACGACGGGCTGGTCAACAAGCCTCCACATCGAGAGATCGGAACACGACCGGCTGGTCAACAAGCCTCCACATCGAGAGACCGGAACACGACGGGCTGGTCAACAAGCCTCCACAACATGAGACTGGGACACGACCGGCTGGACAACAAGCCTCCACAACACATGACCGGAACATGACCAGCTGGTTTAACCAGAGGCTGTAGGCAAAAAGGACTCCCAAACCAACATTGGATTGTATACCACAGGTTATTTAACACTGGCCTCAATGTATGTGCACACCATGGCCATGAAAGCCAATAGCCCATCAAAAAACACAAAGGCCATAAACCGGCTAAATTCAAACTGCCTGATGAAGGACCTTTACCAGGGGTTAAAATAAAAAGGAAATGGAAAACATCAATTAGTTTAGAAATTTATGCTGGTCATGCCTAATAATCCTCCCTCCAACTCCCACGGGAGGAAAGAGCTCTACGGTTTCAAAAGCACAGCAGCGTAAAAGAGGCCATAAAACACGTTTCCGCTCCAGATTAGTAACAGGTAAAAAGGTGGAGCTTTTTGACAAGACAACCCACCTACTGGTGAAGGTGGCAGCAAAGTGTTAATGTCAGACCTGTGTTAGTATGAGTGCGACTGTAGTGACAGTTAAACCTGGGTTTGTTGTGAGTGTGACTGTAGTGTTACAGTTAAATCTGGGTTTGTTGTGAGTGTGACTATAGTGTTACTGTCAGACCTGTGTATGTGTGAGTGTGACTGTAGTGACACAGTTAAACCTGAGTTTGTTGCGAGTGTGACTGTAGTGTTACTGTTAGAGTTAAACCTGGGTTTGAGGGACTGTAGTGCTACAGTTAAACCTGAGTTTGAGGGAGTGTAGTGTGTCTGAAGAAATCCACCGCAGAGTCTCATTCTCTCATTTTTTAACATAAACTGGAGGCAATCCTGGAAACAGAACAACTCGTTCCACCAAGCCTTCACTTGGGTTTTTGCTGCTCTGCTCAGTTTTATTGTAAAAAGACAGCAATCTTTTCTGGAAGAAGAAGAAAAAAAAACTAAAATAAACTACCTTTCTTCCTCTCCTTTCCCCACAAGCAAAATTGGGGGGGAAATCTTCAGTAGGGCATCCAAGTTCAGGTCAGACTGTTTACAATGCACAAATTAAGAGGCTCATGTATTCATTCATTCCAGTGATACACCACTGTGGCCACAGTGGATTATGATGGTGCAGACTGATGGTTCTGCCAGAGAGAACACCATGCTTGCAGATTCAGTGACGACTGGGCACAGTAGGCTCTTCAGCTTGCACAGATTTAACCACACTTACCTAAATCGCTTCAGTCTGTCTGCAGCCAGGAACAACATCAAATTCACAGAACAAACAGGTCAGATTTGTCTGTCTCAGATCACTCCACTGCTTCTGACAATATGAAAGATATGCCCCCAGACAGGCATCAAGTGAACATAAACCCTTTCCAAACAAATCATGCGTTCGCCATTGTTCCCTATACACGAAGGAGTGCAAAGTAAATTAACACAGATGTTACCTGCATGGCCAAAAACAATCTAAGGTACATGTGAGCATGCAGTAAGACCACCTCTCCGCCCATCCTTCACGGCGCGGTCCAATCAACAGAGACAGGTGACCCCTGGATCCTGTGACACAGCCGACTCCATGGTAGTCTGTCTGCACCAGGAATAAGGAAACGTTGTGCCTTCCCTCCAAGGGAATTCCACAGGGGAAATTTGTTCCACACAGCAGGCACCCTCTCCTCGCCTGAAGGGAAAGTGGCTCAAACAGAATGGGGATACAATGTGTAAATAAGGGGGGAACGGTGTTATTTGGGGGAGGGTCTGTATTTATCTTGGTTTGTAACACGCCAGTCGAGAGCAAGAGTGAGGAAGAGAAGGAGAGGGAGGGAGAGGGAGACAGGCCAGGGTATAAGCAAAGGTTGCAACCTCCCTGAAGGACAGAGGGTTACCACGGTAACGCACTGAGGTCCATTTTGGACGAATCAGTTCGCCCAGCCCAGTTCCAGCATCAGAAGGCCGCTGCGTCGTGAGACCATTTTCCTCGTATTTCCTTTGTTATTCTGTTTGAGGCGGTTCAATTTAATAAGATATTAGACCAAGGAAAAAGTTCATGGTTTTGGAATTGGATACAATTATTTCATTGTTTGGCGGGTTTTTTTCCACAATAACTGTTTTAATTTTACTGTTGTTTTCAGACAGTTGGATTTGGTTGTCTAGGTCCCCTCAGACAACTTGCATCACTCTCATTACAAAATAAATGACCGCTCCGAATCCTGCAGAAGTCGCCCTGTTTCTGCGGACGGCCACTCCGGAGGCGAGTACCTCGCCCTCCCACTACATCAGGGCAAACAGCGCCCGAAGAGAAACAGCAGGACAAGCAGCTTCCTAATGAGCAATTATCGCCATCATCTTACAGCATTACAGTGATAAGCTCCGGCTCCCCAGGTCTTGATGAGATACAACAAACACCCAAACAAATCACAACTAAATGAATGAGGCAAGCGAATGACACCCCCGATGAGGTTAGTCTGGACGGAACCTCACCACAACCCCCCCACCACCACCACCATCAATCCCAGCACATACAAGACAAGAAAACCACATCCTGGAAAAAAAAATGGCTACACAATCTGAACTTCCACTGACGACTGCATTACTCTAAAAATATTACAAGTGTTGCTTTCATTGGAAGCCAAGCGAGAGAAAGAGAGAGAGAGAGAGACAGAGAGAGAGAAAACACAGCTACAGTGAGATCCCCACACTCAGATCTTGGGAGAGGCTTGTTGGACCTCCTTGATGTCCCTGCCAAGGTAAGAGACTCCTCTCATCTCCCAGCAGCCCCTGAGGAAGGGCAGGCCCGGTCAGCGGGCTGAGGTCCACAGGACAGCGCTGACCTCTCTTTACCCCTCCTGGAGCCTACTTCCTGACGTTACTCACCCAAATGTGCTCAACTGCCCAAGGTTTGTGCTACTAAAAACATTCTAGCCACGTGATGGATTCCTCACACACATTCATCTGTACCGTCTGCGTTGCGCCACACTCTGTCTGTGCCCTGCCTGCAGTTTTGCTGTGACCCACCTGTGCACTGTCTGTGACCTGCCTCAATTATATTCTATAAGTTCAAATCTTAGGGTTCCCAATAGCTTTTCTGGTGGGACCAAAGATGGCTGAATGACAGCCATCGCATGGCAGCATATGAGAATATCCGTTATGTCGCACAGCACTCACACACAGGCAGCTAGGAGACAGGAAGTGGGAAATATTAACAGTCCTTACCGCAGCCAGGTTAGTCTTTCTGCCAAACTCTGCTCTGTCCCCTGGGGGACTCGCAAACACCACGCAGCGTTCAGGAAACACACGCAACTCTGTGGGGGAAATGGCAACCAGCCAAAACGTCAGTAGCAAACTCAGTGTAAGTGCATGTCTCAGTAGCTCCGCCCCCTGAGAAGCACCGCCCCCATCAGTAGCGGCGCCTCCTGAGAAGCACCGCCCATCAGTAGCGGCGCCTCCTGAGAAGCACCGCCCATCAGTAGCTCCACCCCCTGAGAAGCACCACCCCCCTGAGCAGGACCGCCCCCTCAGATAAATGTATGGCACTTACAACAGAAACAGAAGAAAAGTAAAATAATGAAACACTTGAAATTAACTAATATTTAAATAATTGTTTTTGTTTGTGGGGTTTTGCTAAAAACTGAGAAGTCCTCAAGCAGATCGACTACAGTCCACCCAAGTCAGCATTCTCCAGCAGCATTTGGGTGTGGGCTTAATAGGAAAGGCCTGTTTTAGTTGCACAGCTGAAACAGGAAGATTTCCACCGGTGTCAAGTGTCAACGATGGGGCATGGTCAACTGCAATAAATAGGACATCAACTGTAACAGAATGCTAGCAAAACAAACCACATTTTATACTGCAGCCCGGTTTATTGTAACCCACAGCCAAAAAACTTCCCCGATCCATGCAAAGGAAAACTGAGCTGTTAGTCAGCTGCTTCATGGTCTTTGTTGCTCATAATTGGTTTGGTTCATAAACAGGCCTCAATTATTGATGTTCTTATTTATGTCCTATAAGTTAAGATCCAACAACAGAGGTGAGAGAGTGAGAGACAGACGTTTGGGTAACCCTGCACCCCCTCCCTGTCCTCGGAGCTGGCCGGTCACGTACCCGTCTGCTGTCGCCTGGCCACGCACTTGAGATTCACATGGCGTTGGGTGAAGTAGGCCGTCAGGCAAAAGGGCTCGCCTGCCAAACATAACACTGAGATAAGGGCTGATGGAAGGACCAGAGAGAAGGGGATTTATCTCCCCTCTAAACTCCAAAAACAGGAACACACGCAGCATGAATAGAGGACATTTCACAGAAGAATAACACACATTGTTCACAGAACAGCGTCAGCATCAAAGCCAGGGGCCAGGTAGACAATGATTACCATAGCGTTACGCTACGATAACATCCAACGTACACCACAGCGGCAGGTCATTTAAACAAGCATTCAAATGAACAGTGAATTTCACAGGGAAATTACAATGCTTCTGTGTTAATCTATTAATGTATCAAAAATTCCAAGATCATCATCTCAGAAGCAATGGGACCAAATGCTGGGGCAATGCAGGTGTATTCTCTTCTTTTCTAGCCCCCGATTAACGGAAACGCAGTTTGTGGTGCGTGCTCTCTGTAGCCTGGAGCGCTATTCTGTGTAGGAGAACCAATGCGATCGACCCGTTTCAATTTTGCTAGTCAAAGAAAGAGTGGAAACCAGAGAGCCATCGTCACTGCCCCGGCTGACTGGCCGAGGAATGCAGGGCATGCTCAGTAAAGACACTCTGTTGATCTGTGCGCTACACAGGCTGGCTGAAACGCTATCTTGGGAACTCGGTTAAGCTCTGTAAACCAGACCACAACATGTGAGGCCCATAAACCTCATTCTGGATTTCTGGACACTCCCCCGGTCTTCTTGTCTGTTTGACAGCTAGCACCAGGCCAAAGCTGAAACCATACTGTATCACTGCACCATCAGCATGGTGGTACAGCGTAACCACCTTGCGTTGGTTTACAGTCACCATATAAACATATAGGTCTCACACACACACACACAAAGCATGCTAAATTTTAAATAAACACAGATAAGGAATTTGTGCTGTCGTCAGACAAGCACTTTCTTGCCCACAGTACTCTGTAAAAGCTATTTTAAAATGTACTGTGACGACAGTAAGGCAGTTCACAGGACTTAATGCAAATCAAAACCAATGCTTTTTCCCATGCTCACACCAAGCCAGCAGTAGGCCCACTCTACACTACTTTAAACGTCATGACACTGGGACTCCACAAGTAAAGACATGCAATTAAAGCTCCTGAAAGTGCTAAACTGGATAGATATGTAGACAGGCAAGCTCTTCGCAGCTGAAAGTGCTAAACTGGATAGATAGGTAGACAGGCAAGCTCTTCGCAGCTGAAAGTGCTAAACTGGATAGATAGGTAGACAAGTAAGCTGCTTGGAAATTGCCTGATAAGGCAATCCCCCCTTTCTCCTCTTACAGTCCAAGTCAGAGAATTTGTTGAGTTCTTGATCGGGTAACACATCGGACGGGGTCAGAATTCCCAGGAACAGGTAATACATTGGATCGGGACAGAATCTAGGGCATGCTTACCACATTGGACTGGGTGAGAATCTCGACTGCGTGTGACACACATCAGACCGGGTCAGAACCTAGGGCATGTGTACCACATTGGACTGGATCAGAATCTCGACCGTGTGTGTCACACAGTGGACCTGGTCATAATGCCCAGGCACGGGTAACACATTGGACCGGGTCAGAATCTCGACTGTGTAACACATCGGACCGGATCTAAATTCAGTGTATGCGCAACACATCGGACCGGATCAGAATCTTGACCGTGTGTGTCACACAGTGGACCTGGTCATAATGCCCAGGCACGGGTAACACATTGGACCAGATCAGAATCTTGACCATGTGTGTAAC
>JAOYSI010043933.1:0-27474 GCA_025775065.1 Hiodon alosoides | reverse complement strand
ATATTGCCTGGATAGTCGTGTACGGCTGCAGTCAATAGAGTCGTGATGGCTAAATGCTCAAAAAGCATTGTAGCTAATTTCACTATTAACGTTATCCCAATGCCTTGTGCCATACGGAACTATACTAACATAGTTTCCGTTCAGTCGGATAAGGTCGGTCGTGACACATGTAGAACAACTTGTGCCAAACGAATACGATCCGGAGGACAAAAGACGATAAATTACGAATTTAATCAGAGTAGGACGTGGCTGATTTTAACGAATGCAAAACGTTTATCATTTCAATTAATTAGAGACAAATTACAGCCAATACAATAAAATAATGTCCACCCTTTTGCCCCGTATGCTGACAAGGTTACTGTATCGCCAGAATACGACGACTTGGTAAGTCTTGGTGCAGATTCAAAGAAATGTCATAAGTTGCATCCACTCTGTTTAGAGTTCTATCGAATGCTTTTGTTTGATTTGTCTAAATTATATGTATATTTCACATTTGTGGTAATTGAAATGGACATAAATGAGGTTATGTCAATTACTGTATTTCGGGTCACCCCGTTTGGTTTAGCACATTGACGGGAGCCAATGATCACGTCAGGCACAGCCATTGGTTTCCATCTATTTTCACATTGAAAACATCCCCCCCTCTAAGGTGAGTGTTGGACGGCAGAGTATTGAAATAAACCCATATGCTGAAACGTTCCTTTAAAATGTGATTCCATAAGTATTTATTTGGACAAATAGAGCCGAACCCAAGAAGAAGAAGAAAGTTGATACCAAACGAGATCAAATGATGAGGGAGCGCCTTAAGAAAAAACTCCGAAAACTGGAAAAAGTCCCTCCAGAGCTTATACCAATTGAAGACTTCATCACCCCTGCCAAGTACCTTGATGAGATCAGGTATGCATCAAAATGGGGGGAGGGAAAGACTTTTCATTAATGTTTGTTGATACCACTGACCATCAGTTATTAGGTAGTCATCTTTACATTTGTGTTCCAGGGTCCGCACACCAACTCAGCTGCCATTTGAGGAGAGTGAACGCAGGGCCCTGCTGCATAAGGAGTGGTCTCGGTACAAGCATTCTCAGCACAAGGCAGAGATGGAGGCCATCAGTGAGGCTTTGGCGGCACAGAGCGAGGCTCTGGAAGAGCTGCGTCTGCAATCAGAGGAACTATATGTGGCTGCTCTGAAGCGAGACCCTGGACTATTTCCCTTTCAGCACCAAGGACCCAGCCATACTCCACCAACGGCAAACTACCAAGCGCCTGATGGCAAATACAATGACATCACAAAGATTTATACGCAATAGGTAAAACGCATCAATGCCGTTGTGAGCAAGTTACATTTCATTACTGTATTCTGGAGACTTTTCCAAGGACCAGGAATCTTGAAGTTCAGCTGAGACTGCAATCATTCTTTTAAGGCCTGCATCTTAGAAAAAGGAAAATGCATCAAAAAGAGGACGTAGAAATGGTTAAATAAACCTTAGTGGAAAACCTCAAAGCTTTTAAGACAGGCCTTGTCAGTGAGTGCTGGGATTTTCTGGTCTCAAGTATAATGTCCAAATTTGTCTTTTGTTTCAATAAAAATTGAAATGTATCATCCGTGTGTGTGTATGAAAGGTACGATAAAGATTGAAGTTTCTTTATTGTTTCATTTCTTTCACTTTACATAAATAACATTACATAAGGTCTCTTGTTAAACAATAAAAGGCAAATGTAAAAGAGAAACTGACTGTAGTCCATAGTTAATGACACCTTGGAAGACTGGAGAACATGCCATAGCTCTATGGCGGAGGGTTGTACATTGACCGGGAGATTATTTACACTTGCAGCATTTGGATAATTTGACTAAGATATCTAAACGGAATCATGCACAATATATAAGATAAAGCCATGGGTTAGCCAAATGTGAGTCATTTAGGATTTCAGGACTCCTGGGATTTGTCCTGTGGGAGAGGCAGGTGCCAGTCTTCTGGAGGCCTCTGCCGAAGTTCCCACACAGGGGCAAATTTCCTTTGTTCTGCCACACGGGTTCTCTCACTCAGCTTTAGCGATTCCTGGAAACAACATAAGTAGTTAATGTTTTTCAATTTGACACTATTAACCAGAATATTTTATCCCATATAAATTAAGTACAAAAAAAGAGAAACTGCAGTCAATTTTAGTGCACTAGTATATCAATACTTAATAATTTTGGACTAATAATGGTCAACGTAGGCATTTCCTTACTTCAGTCTCCGTGCTGGGACTTTTCTCCCACTCTCGGCAGGTGTAGTAATCAGCTTTCCATTGCTGACAAACTGGCATTTTCCCAAAAGTATAGTAGTGGTGGAAACGATTCCAAAAGCTTTTGCAATGCTTGAATTCGCTCCAGTAGTCATCGCAGGTTCGAGGAGGCTGAGGACATACAATTGGGGATACGGTTGTCTTGATTTTTTTCAAGTATGGGTTCATTTCTTATTTTGAAGCACGCTGTTAAAATGTAGGTCACACTAGTAGGAACGGTATACTTTTACCATTACATAAATGTATAATGTACCATTATGCGACTGCTGATGCTGTATACTCTCTGCGCCGTATGTATTTTTTGTATTTTGCAAGTTAGAATTTTACTCAGATTCATATTAACCAAATTAAAAGGCATTTTTTATAATGCCTAGAATAACTAATATTTGGTCAAAAAGGATCAATTGAAACCAACTTCCAAAAAATTGGTCACATGTGTACCAACCTGTGTGCTAGCTGGTACAGTACTTAGCCAAGATGCATTAGCAGCATTGGCAATTCCAAATTGCAGAGAAAACTGACACATCATGGGCAATCCCAAATGATTAACGGAGGTGTATACAAGCCCTTTCCTTACTCAGCCAAAACATAATAGCACCACACCAACAGGCTAGAGTGTACTTGATATATTGATATATTTTGTTGTGCACTTCAAATGGATTATAGGTGACCTGATGCTGTATAACTTTTCTCTGGTGTGCTCTTCAAGGTGACACACAAAGCTCTTTGTTGTTTCCAAATTGCCAACATGGCCAATACCTGCATCGAGGAATGTTTGACTTTGAAATGTCTTCCTACTTCCACGGCAATTAAACAACGTTGTGTCATAGCCGGTTAGTGCATTAAAACTAAACAAGATTGGTTTGCTGTGACTGGGTATGGTTTCCGATGTGGTACTGATCCAAAGCTCATTCGTTCTTCAGCTGCTCTCCAAAAGCAATCACTTCCTAGAGGGCACTGTTGAGTTGTACTCGTCATTGTAATAACCTTAACAATATTACACAAAACATTCACGGTTAAAATAAAATTTAGAAATTAAAAAGTGTCTTTAAAGTGTCTTGAAAATATAGGCATGGTGTGTATGATCATGTATTCAGTTTGTGTTTATAAACGCATGTGGTTTAAATACAAGTAATTTGTAACGTACGTTTTTCGCATTATTAAAATCTGACCTCCAGAAAATTGACTTAACATTGTTCAGCGCTTCTCTAAATCATCAATCTAGCATTGTGTCAGCTATTAACAAATATTCTCATCTTTCTATTAGGAGACCCAGCAGCGCAGGGTCTCGGGTCAACTTGTGCTCGCCTCTGTTCATGTGACTTTATGCTTATCAAAATATCCATGTCGTGCAATTCAGAAAGCTGGGATAGCAGACTATCATTCACAACACATAACAACAACACGCACTTATGGTACGCTAATGTATCGTACATGTTTCAAAAACAACATCCTTACCCTCCACATTATTGATTACACCGACTATCCGCTTTACGACAGGAAAAGGATGCAGACGAAGACATGTGATTCTAGGCAATAGCCAATTATGGGCTCCAAAAAGAGAAAATACCTGAAGTCCCACCCACTCCTAAGTGTGTGTCACATTACTCGATCTAGGCAGTATTGTCGTACTTTGATGTGCACATGACGTACAGAGCCCGTGGTTAATAATTAAGAAAAATAGCAAATATCTAACAGAGGCTTTAATTCTGTGTTAACTTTCAAATTCTGGGATCCCCCCCCCCTTTGATTCTTATTTAGAATGACGTGCAAGACGCCCTTAAATGGACCTCTTCTCGGTAGAAAGTTCCATAGAAATTTTATGTCAAAAGAATAACTGCTTTTCAGTCAAGTACCGTTGCTGTTTTTAATGGTTTCTTCAACTGACAAATATTTTTAGATAAAATGTTTTAATGATAAAATTGGTGCTAAAAAGTTAGGTATATACTTATCACCCCAAAAATAACTCATAATGAATAATGCCAGCAGTGAATTAACAACATTAACTGAAACACCAGCTTATTAAGTGCAAAAAAGTGCAGTATTACAAAATCAAATAGGAGAAAATAACAAAATACTCAATGAAACAAACAAAAAAATTCCAGCTGCCTTAAACCCAAGTACAAGGACATAAAAATACATTATTCGCAATCCCAAATTAACAGTTACCCGAGGAATGACAGACGAACAGTCCGGCGATATTCACTGGCCTGCTTGGGTTTAATTCTTTTTTTTTTTGGTCTCGTCTGATAACCGTTTTATCTGAGCATGCTTATAAAAAATGTTGCCTAACTTATTTGTTGACAACCTCTCATTTTTGATACCCAAATCACCAGCTCAGGGAACCGACGAAACCCTAGTCTACGTTCTATGGGGATGACGCCAGTTTGTTTAACACACTTCGCAGAAACCAGCGGTGGAGGGCTGTAACTTCAGACGAGGTCCAGTTTTTTTTGTGTAACCTTTAGTGTTTTCATCCCATGTAAGCCAGTTTGTGCAAGCTGCTTTGGGAGGTTTTTATTCAGTGATTGGTACAAAGAGGTTTTAATGAGACTCACCCTTTTGTCATTTGAATACTGTACCCAGTTCACATAAAGGTAGTGGATCTGCCATTAACCATTTACAATATAAATGGTCATAACACATAAGAAAAACAATATATAATTACAACGACAATTCAGCAAAAAATTCTTCCATACAGGTGCCATACAAAAAGACAGCAACCCTCCAATACTCCTTGCCACACCGATAGCCCATGAAACTGAGAAGCCAAATAATTTTGTAGCATGCTAATATAGCTACAGCATGCTACATTCAATGCATTTAACATATTTTGCAAATAAACCCCGTTTATTCAAAGTACTGTCATTTATTTGTGTATATAAATAAACAAATGGCACATTTAATCCATCGTGTTTACTATCTGGTGAAAATACAAACAGATAAATAATCCAATTAATACTCCAAGAGTTTGTTCTGTTTTCCCATTTACAGCCACCTCCTCTTCCAAAAACTCAGCATAACCTTTATAAATAAGAAGTAGAAATGACCTCCGAAAATATATTTAAAAGCTTCCATTCGGAAAAAAAAAGTATGTGCTGTAATATAAACAAAACATAACCAAAGCTATATCCCTGTAAATGAAAAGGAAAATCAAATTGATTTAATTTGTCTGATATTTTGCTTGGGACTGCTTTATTTATTATTCAGTGGGGTCAGTAAAGTCCAACGTGTAAAGTCTCTAATCAGTCTCTCTTAGACGCTCCTTCAGGGTTTCCTGCCTTTCTTACGTAGTGACTGTCCCTCACCAGAGAAGGCAATAAAACGGCTCAGTGCATCTTCCTGCAGACACCAAGAAAAAACACCAAGATTAGCCCAGCCCAGTGATTTCAATGTTCAACTAACCAAGGTGGTCAAAACCTAAACCATTGCTCTACATGCAATCTTATAAATAAAAAGTTTTTTTTTTTTTTTTTATATTTAAAATTTTAAAACATAAATAAATATCAATTTGATCCAAGTTTTGCAGGTTCCATAGTCTTCCAAGTGGCTCAATCAGTAAAGATGCTTGTCCAAGCACAGACTGAGCCTTAGAACTGGATTCGGCAGGTTTAAAGCCAGCTCATGTCATTGTGACAGAGAGAGCACAATTGGTTATTCCAAGTATAAGATTTTAAAGCCTCACAAATATTTCCCCCTTTTAAAAAGGTTATACTTACGTCATCCATTTTCTTGGGCTGAGGTCGTGAATTTCTGATAAATGTAATCCTTCCGACCTTGTAGTCATAGTTAGGAATCCCTCTACAGAGGAAACAGAGGGGGTAATGCATATAGCATGTTTTGATCTGATCAGATCTATATAATGCAAAACTGGAGAAATATTAGACCGACCTTTTGATGTCACTAGGATCAATCGGAGCAGGGCTGGGCTCAATGCCTTTCTTTTTGCCATCCAGCCGGTTTCCTGAGCCAGTGAAAGCCTGAAAAAGAAAGAAATATCACTCCATACTCATCCATAGTGACATCATAAATTAAGTAGAGGAAGGTCAGTTTTCTGATATGTCATGAGGAGAAAAAAACTTTGTTGATCTATCGAAGATATCGCTACCACAGCTTTTGTATCAGTCCCTTCTTCATTTCTTTGTTCAGCGGTCGATGTTCTGTCTCTGGCCTATAAAAAGGGTTGTGGGTGGTTCCAGGGGTACTGTCAAACAGTGACCTCGGTCGGCAAACAGTGCAGTCAGAAGGACAAGCCTTTTCTCCAGGCGGCACTTAACTACATAATAAGGAACTGTACATTATGTTATCTTATTGTGTGAGTTTATGCCAGTTAGCCGTGATGCAAATACATAATAGGCGATTCTAAATAGTTTTACATTTTTTTCAATATTATAGTTTAACAGTTTAATTTAGCATAATATGTAATTCTTGAAGTAGGAATCTGTTGCTTTGGGTGAATAAAGGGCAGTTCAAACCGCTTATAAGAAGTACTGTTATAGTAATTGACTGGTCAAATTTACTGCTCCGATTTACAGATCAAAAACCATGGAACTAAAACGTCCAAAAACACTAAGTAATCAAGAACTCAGTTTATAACGTTAATTTAGGCTTGCATGACGCATGAAATATGTCAGTAAATTAAGTTAATTATCGTAAAATAAATATAATTGCTAGTCATGGCAATAGCGCAGTCTTATTGAATCTTAGGACATTCTAATAAAAACAAATCACAGATGCCGCAGAAATAAAAAATTCCAGTCACTGTGAAATTATGCAAGTGCAAATGCATTAAAACAAAGTATTTTTCTGCAAGTAAGATGAAGTCTAGTCTGCTTAAGTCTTACCTTATTATTTTTTATCATAAATAATAGAAAAGCATGAACTTACCCTGAAACCAATATCCATTTCAGCATAACTGCTGGGATCTCCCTCTTCCTCCTTAAGAAAGGATGAAGAGAGGCATTGATCAAAGACGCCAAGTAAAAATCTGTCTGCAGTGTTTTTTAAAGGAATCCGATGGCGAAACGCTAAATAATGTTAACATACTGTAGGTTCCTCGTGATGCTGGTGGCGTCTCTCTGGCTCTTTGTAACCCAATGGTGCATCAAAATCCACCTGAACAAAAATGCATAACACTCAATGAGATGGCAAAAGAAAGTAAAGACTGTGTGGATCTGTCAGGATCATTCCAATTTGTTGTGCCTTTGCATGGCACTCTTGGACACATTAATATGTTGACCACGTCAGCTTCCCATATAGAATGTTGTAATTCACACGGATTGTGTTTTTTTTAGATTGCCATGGATTTTTACGACGCATCAGTGCCAAAGACGGTTAAGTCTTACATTCATGTCACACTCTATGATAGACACTGCCTTGTCTGGCTTGGTCTCCATCACTCGCAGCTCATAGATCTGAAATCAAAGCAAAGAGGGGGGAGGGGGAAAAAAAAAAAAAAAAAAAATCATCAGGTAACAAAAAATAGAAAAGCAACCATCAGTATGTTGGCAATCGGCAGAATGTTGTTCATCAGGGTTATTCAGTGAAATAGCTAACCTGGCAAGGCATTACCAAAGGGCATCTTACAAGTTATATTAGAAGATCAGGATGGAATTTAGTGTGAAAGTCTAGGACAGTAAAATTCCTGTTGATCTACAACAAATGTTAATCAAAATGATAGATACCCATGTCGTTTTCATTCAATAATATAACCGTACACCCACTTAAATGTTTTCCCTGTTCAATAATTTGTTGTGTATATGAGCACATACACAGAAAGAGGATAGTTTAAATATAGTTTTGTACACAAAGCAGAATGATGCAACCAAAGAAGAGCAAACAAAGTACATTTTTGTGGACATTAGATTGTCACCATAGTATACAATACATTATAATGGTGATAAAAGCCAGTTCCCCATCCTGTCCTAACATGTGAAGCTAATTTCATATGAAATGCATTACCTTTTCATTGTAGTTGATTGCTATGACGTCACCGGTGGTTAAGCATGCAAAGTTTCTCAAAGCATTTTCCAGTCTATAGAAGAATGGTTTAAGATTTGTAATGGTGTTTTAATCTGTACAAAATTTAGATAAAAGTATAGGCATTTCAACCGTAATACAAAAATAACATTAAAATATAAAAAGATACACCCTAGTCAAAAAAAGTCTTAATGTTACTACACAAATCAAACTGTTATCAAGGCATCTCTAATCTAACTTTAAGACAGAGTGTATTTGTATCCGTTTATACAAGTGATACATAACAAGGATACACTGCTTTAGGGTTGGTGATATCCAGAAAATCTGGGCTCTGCGGTTGAAATTTGGAGTATGTGGCCACCATGAGATTGACACTTTCCACTTGCACCAACCCCCCCTCCTCCAATAGCAGGTTCTGCATCATCTAGAAGGAACAGCAAAAGAGAAGTGTCACATTTACTAAAAAAATTTAAAAGAATTTTTACTGGAAAGTCCAAGTAATATTAACTTAACTAACAAAAAGTGCTGCTTACCCAATGAGGTAGGTAGCAAATTCCTTCATCTGCAACGAACTCCAAAACACCACAGTGTGTCATGCGATCAGAATTCTTGTTGGTCAGCTTAAACAACATTGGATATGTGATGTTAAGGCGACCTGTGAAAGCACAGATAAGACCATGTGTCATTTTCTCTTTTGATTTAAAATACTCCAACATAAACTACTAAATAGACATTAAATGACTGTTTACTTACTGAGTTGGTCAAGGGCGGAAGGTGGCATTATTACTAAAATGAGAGAACAATACATTGATTGAATAAAATCGCTTGTACCAGCACAACAGCCACACGGTGTGCAAGAGTAAAAGTACTGCATTGTTTAGAAAAAGCGTATATTCTATGAACATTGTAAAACATCGTAAACAGAGTTCACTATTTAAAAATCAACACATTTCCACGAGTACAAATAGTTACCAATGGCTGGAACCGTACTATAAAGTTTAGACAAAACTTTAAAAATGAAAAATGATCACTATAGATCAACCGTTGGATTACTTTTTCCTCCTTTTTCAACATCAGATCGGTCGTTGGGGCCCGCGAGCATTGATACGGAGTAGCAGCGGTATTGTGTAGAGAAGCGATTTTGGAAAGCTCGTGGGATCGGGTGGTCGAACATGTTAAAGGAAAACTGTAAAGATACACAAAGTAAAACTTTAACATTAAGCAAATCCTCTATAGCATCGTCGACTAAGGTACGTATGTGAATAAATAAGACATCACCGTATCTAAACTCTCAAAGGCGACACGTAATCTGTACACTCAATGCAGTGACAATTTGTTGTGAAAATGGTTGCCCGTTGACAAAAGCATAGTTTGTTTCGATCTAACGGTGACAGCGCACCTTATTTAGTTGGGCTATACGTTTCCTGACAGCTCTGGTCAGATAGTTAGCTAACAATTATTGCTACTTGCAAGTACTTACCATATTGCGTGTTCACCGTTATTTATAATCTACACTTGTTCAATACTTTCACACTATATTACTAAACAGTAGTTCAAGCTACTCGTACTAGCTTTTTAACCAGGAAGTACACTGTCAGATTAGGAAATGACGAACTTAAAATTCATAGAAAGAAGACCAATGGCATTACCTGTGCCAGAACCCCGTTCAATCACGGTTGAGTCCATTGTGCTTCATGATTGGTTTAAATGTTTGTTTTTTATCGGCATGTCAAACTGAAATGCATTCAATTGGATAGAATGTCAACTGGTTAGAATCGCAATTGGTTGCTTTCTGACAATTTGTCGCGGAGAAAATCAATTCTATTGGCTAAAATTATCTAAATGAACCAATGTTGTAATTTGTGAATTTGGCGGTAGATTGTGTTTTCAAAGAAGGAAGGTCTGCTTGCGACTGAGCGAAACTTGTGTACATAATTGTCCGTGCTTTTACAATTTTATATATAAAACTTTTTTAAGTTTTTTAACCCCCCATTAAGTTTGAAGAAATACTAAAGCAAGGTAGCTATACAGAAAATGTTTGTCACGGATATTCGAAAAGAATTTTATGATGTCGTTGTTAATCAGGTGAGATTTGCTTTGTGATTTTTGTCATTGGTTTGCTAATCAAGGGACGTATACTACTAATTCCAGTGAAAATGGCTCAAAAGCTAAAAATATAAATTTTATGTTTCGGTTTTTGAGCAGGCATGTCGAAACATACGTGTTAACCCGTTTCATAGATTGGCTAAAGGGAATTAACAGTCTTTGTGCTGTAGTATATATACTGACGTCTATATAACTAGTGTGTGTATATATATATATATATATTATTATTAGTTTATATCTAGCATTTAATTTCCTCAATACGTATATTTATTCTGAATCGATTTTACCTGGGTATTACACATATGTTTTGAAGTAGAAAAACAATTATGAAATGTTGTTGACGTGGTGTTACCTTTCTTGTAGAGAGTCGCACTCCTCGTATCCTCCGACATCGACGCCTTATGTGCTTGCAAAATACTGCAGGTGAGTTTAAATTTAATTATGACTCTCTGTCCTTAATGGCCACAAAAAATGTCTAACTGATAGTGACGAAAGTAATGTATTGCTTAGGCTCTGTTCCATTGCGACCAAGTTCAGTACACCTTGGTACCTGTGACTGGATGGCAGGATCTTGAAACTGCGTTCCTGGAACATAAGGAGCAGGTATATACCCATGATCCTGTGAAATGTGTCCTATCCATGTTTATTTGGTATTTTTGTACTTTTTCCTCCTCATAGCCTCCCTACTTTATTGACATAATAGCTTGTTGGTTTCCCTGCAGTTCCGCTATTTTGTATTGATTAACTGTGGAGCTAGTGTTGACCTCCTGGAGACCCTGCAACCCGAGGAAGACTCAATTTTCTTCATATGCGACACACACCGGCCTGTGGATGTTGTCAACGTGTATAATGACACTCAGGTACACACTTGGGCAAATGCAATAATGGTGCTGGGTTACTTGCAAAAGTGGTAAAGGTATGGGTTAGATCCCACCTGCATTTTAAAACAAGAAATCTGAATGCGGCCTATTTCAGTACCTTTAACAGAAGTGTTCCTTTGTTTCTCTTTACTGTTTATACATTGTTGCGGCTAACTCATTTTTATGCTCTTAAGTAGTCTGTTACTGTAGGTTATGTTAGGTGGCATTTAATAAAACTTAGAAGCAGTGATTTAGTAAATTTTGGATAATTTATTCATGCACCATCGGTGTAGACTGAGTTAACGTAAGAGTAATCTAGCATTTTCAAATCATTGAAGTATATCAACACTAAGAATTCATATTAATGTTCCATCCATTATTCTGGTTACTGTTGTTATAACAAAAAGTCTTTTTCAATAAATACATTTTTTAAACACCCATTTGGCTGGTAATACTAATTTGACTCCTGTAATACAGTATCAATCCATAGCAGTTTATTTATGGTTACCAGCCCAATTTTTCCCATCAGGGCAGATTGCTGTCCAAATATGTTTTTTTTTTTTTTTTTATATTTAATTATTTACCCTACTTACCACTGGAATATACTGTTCAGTTGGTTAAATGTATTCCCAGTTTAATGGAAAATATTAGTTATGGGTTAAAATTATTAGCCTAGGCCTCTGAAAGGCTTAGTTAAGGCTTTATAAAAAATATAGCAAGTCAGTGTATTTGATTTGACCGTTTAGGGTATATTCTCTGATGGGTTGCTTTTTTTTTGCTACTTCGACAGATTAAGCTGCTAATCAAGCAGGATGATGACCTGGGCGTTCCTTCCTATGATGATATCTTCCGTGACGACGAGGAGGAGGAGGAGAACGGGGACGACTCTGGGAATGAGAGTGATAGCAGCTCTGAGCCCTCTGGGAAGCGGAGACGTTTTGATGAGGTGAGCTTCTGTTTGTTTATTTCATTACTGTACTCTGCTTGGTATCGCCTTCAGTTCAAAGGGCATTGTTTATGTATGGTATGGGTTATTTATGGCCAGAAAAGAGTTACGATTGCTTTCACTGCTGTGATATGGATAAACCGACATGCATCTTTCCGTTACAGGGAGCAGTTGAGAGACGGATAGAGCGACAACGGGCAAAACGAGAGTGGGAGGCGAGAAGGTAAGCGTCCGTGCTGGGAGCGAGAGGTGAAAAGTGTGTTGGGTGGTTGACTGGGCCTTTCAGAGCAATTCTTGTTCTCCACAGGAGGGAAATCTTGTTCGATTACGAGCAGTACGAATACCATGGAACTTCGGTGTGTATCAGTTATTTTAAACGCTATCATTTTTGCATGAACCTTGTTTAAGCGGAATATCGTGATGGTAAAAACTCCTGACCTTGTTTTTGCATTTTCCTCTCCCTGATTATTTTTTTTTAGTCTGCAATGGTGTTTTTTGAGCTTTCGTGGGTCATGACCAAGGATACCAAAGATATGCTGTGGTAAGTGTAAAATAGTCGAATTTCAAAGATGTAAAAGCAACCACTTTGTATAGTTTGTTGACTTTAGTTATTGTGACGTTTGGTTGTAATTTTCCTCTTAGGTGGGCCATTATTGGACTTACGGATCAATGGGTGCACGACAAAATTACACAGTGAGAATGATTTTTAGACCTTACTGATCAGCTCAATCCTGTTGAAATCCCCTGAAGCAGCGGGAGTACTATAGTTGTATGATCTTTGTCATTGGCACTTCCTGGTGGTAACTACAGTCTGGTGTTCCACAGCATGAAGTATGTGACAGATGTGGCCACGTTACAGCGGCACGTGTCTCGGCACAATCACCGCAATGAAGACGAGGAGAATTCCCTCTCTATTGATTGCATGAGGATTTCCTTTGAGTATGAGTATCCTTCCACGGCTACCAAAATTGTGGTCCCTCCATGTCTTCCTTCATCTAAAACATGGTAGCCTTTTGTTTTTGTTTTTTGTTTTTCAGTTTTCAGAAAAGGCAAGCTTGTCCGCCATATTGTGATCAGTATATCGTAAACTGTAAAGACCTGTAGGAACGATGACTTCCCTTGAATATGTTGGGTTTTTAAAATGATTTCTTCTTTCTTGTTGTTCCCCAATCGCCCTCATTTATGCCTATGTTCTTAAGGAGCCCAGTACACTTATATCCAGTGTACCAGACAAACACTATCGGTTTCCTTTACTGCCTTTACTAGTCTGCGTCTGGCCCTCTATCAGCACTGGTCTCTGTACGAGAGCATCTGCAACTCCTGCTACACCTCCTCCAGCTTTAAACTATGGTCTATGCAAGGACAGAAGAAGTTGCAGGAGTTCCTTGCTGACATGGGGTACGCTTTAATCTGTTCCGCATTCCGGACTCTTGAGCATATTGCTCTTCTCTAAATTAGGACTTGCCAATGCTACTTCATTGTCCCGAATGACATATTTTGTAAGTCATGTTTTGGCTATGGAGGAGTTTGTCTTTGTTGGATGATACCAGGTTTGTGAAAACTTTCTTTTCTAGGCTACCCTTGAAGCAAGTGAGGCAAAAATTCAACTCAATGGACATATCCATAAAAGAGAATCTGCGGGATGTCATAGAAGAATCCTCAAATAAATATGGGTAACTATCACATTCCTGTTCTGGCTAAGTCAAACTTGCTTTACTTGTGGATCATCTAATTCAAGGAATAGACAATGCTCAACTTGATGTATATGTCCAGTTTAGTGTCTTTTTCCTCATGTACTGTAATCCTCTCTGTTCTGTGCTTCTGCAGCATGAGGGATATCCGCATCCAGACGTTTTGCGTGCACTTCGGCTTCAAAAACAAGTTTTTGGCCTGCGACATCGTGCACGCCGCTGCCGCGCTGCTGGAGAACGTGGAGAAGCAGGATAGCGGTAGCGACAACTTTATCAAGGCGCTCGATTGCCTTTCCCGGTAGGGGTCTTATGGCACACCACACAAGCTTCTTAAAGCCGGACACCACATGTAAACCGTATATCAATATATCGTCTCTCACAGCACACTTCAGTATTTTTTTTTTTTTTTTTTGCACTTGTGTAGGAGTAACTTAGATCGCTTGCACCAGGGAATCAACCTGGCCAAGAAGAAGCTGATGGCCATCCAGCAGACAGTGGCTAGCTGCATCTGTACTAACCTCATTCTCTCCCAAGGACCTTTCCTTTACTGCTACCTCATGGAGGTGAGTTTTTGCACTAGAACCACTGCAGGATCCGCTTAATGAGTTAGAAAAGGTGTCCGTTTCAGACACGACGGTGAAGTCACATCGTTGCAAACTTAATTCTTAGTAGTTTTGCTGTACATTGTCACGCAGGGAACGCCAGACGTAAAACTGTTCTCCAAGCCCCTGGCGCTGACGCTCCTCTGCAAGTATCTGCTGACAGCCTTTGTCCGCTCGGTAAACATAGCGTCAAATTGGTATCCTTTTTCAAACCGCCTGAAGAGTTGTGAGGACAAATTTCCGTGTGCTAACCAGATACTTTCTTTACTGCAGACCAGGAACAAACGCTGCAAGGTCCTCCCACTCATCATGGCAGCACCTATGGACGTGGAAAAGGGTACAGTCATTGTGCTTGGGATCCCGCCAGAGTCTGAGACATCTGACAAAAAAAAGTAAGATAATGTTTGTTACATTTTTATTTGCCAATTTAAGTGTATATGCTTATAGTGTTCTCAATATCCATGTTATATAAGTGTTGTAGTCTAGCAGTTTAAATTCTGCAATGTCTAAACTTCAAAGGGATAAAGTGCTGGTTATATTTATCGATTGGATGATACTGTTTGGAGTATAGCCCTGTCGAATGATGAGACAAGTAGTGCAGTTGTTTTATGTGTCATGGTTGATATTCTCAACAACGTAGTGTGTGTCCAGATAATGACTACGAATTAATTCATCCTGTCGTGTGTGTGTTCCAGCTTCTTCGGGAGGGCATTTGAAAAGGCTGCAGAGAGCACCAGCTCCCGAACACTGCATGATAACTTTGACACCTCTGGTGAGTGACTGCCTTTGCATGTCAGTGTAATCTGAAGATTTTGGTCATGTCCTATTCCAACCACAAGATGGCAACCCAACCACAGAACTAGGCATAGAGCACTGCGAACAGAGAAGTTTGGACCAATAACACGCACAGAAGGCATCCAGCACTTATCTGTAGAGTTCAGAGCAGACATTTGAAATTGGCATACTTGGCTATCAACATCACACTGCAACTTCTTCTAAACTCTGCCTGACCAACCGTTCTAATTTTCTTTGTACATCAAGTCATTGAGCTGAAGATGGAGGACAGGAGCAAGTTTTTGGATGCTCTTATTACCTTACTGTCATGAGGGTGAGTATACTTCCATTTCTATCTGACATTGAGGCCACATTTAAAGCAATATTTTTGTCGCATCATTTAATTTTGTTAAATTTGCCCATATCACAAGGGTGTCAACAGTTTGGTTTTTATTTATTTCCTAAGGGAACATTTATTGGACTACCCTGGCCGTTTTTCTCTCAAACATCCACTGTAGAATATGCGTAGAGAACAACAGGGACCAACAACTAGTATCAGTTGTGTAGCAAGAGTTGGTACCATTCTCCATCAGGATATTATTCATTCTTGTACATCAAGAGGAGGCTGGATTCTTGTATTCAGATATATGGATGGCTGATAAAGTATCCTTGTGTTCACTTGCTGGTGTCATTTTATATAAAGTGTGTAAATAATTTCTCTCTCTTGTTGGTCAGGAATCTTTTTTTGGTGGTTTTATTAAGTATGTTACCGGTTTTAAGTCGACGAAGTAACGAAAAGTATTGTTACTGAAATTTAAATTTCCTCTCTTTTATGGGCCATTTGAGTATTGTTTAAAGTGTACATAATGATGTTTCCATCTATTTTGGTCTGGGTTATTTATGGGTCTCATTTGTTTTCTGTTTCAGGTCCTGCTGTCTGGGGAAAGGGTTTTATTTTTAAATTTTATTGGTGATCAATGTCTTGTTATATTTAATAGTTTTGTCTGAGTGTAAATAGCGATTTAATATGAATGTAGTGACTTATTAAATAAAATATATTTTTAGTCTATAGATGAGTGTTGTGTGTTCTTGTATAATGGAATATAAAAGATAAAACTTTTAAAACTGCTTTCACCTGTCACTGTGATTCCTGATGCTCAAATGATGGAATACCTTACACTTCATGACAATCTGTAGCAAAACCACAAAGTCTCCACTGGATGACTTTCCTGTATGGGGAGCCCAGGGATAGGGTGATAGTTTTTTTGCTAAAAGAGAGACTTGAAATCAGATTAGCATTTAATTCTAGCTACATCACGGGTGGCTCCACCAGTTGATGTTTTTCCACTTGTCACAAGTCAAAGAAACGGGGTTGCGGGTGGGGGCAGAATCATGTGGCTGGGTTGAATAACACCTTCTTCCATTCACAGTGAAGGTGCAGGCCCCCCCCCCCCCAGTGCATCAATCACGCCTACTACAAGTCAAAATATCGTTGGAAGATTTTACTGTCATTCTGCCAATAATTTTATTTGGACAGCCTTCAAAAAAGCCCATGACTGTGCAAAAGAAACGTAGCCAGTTGGTTTCTCTGTGAGTAACCCATTGAATGTTTTGATTGTTCAGACAACACTCACCCATTGAAAGTTTACCCTTTGACATCTGATCAAAGCTATTTGGTGTGAAGAGCACAACGTTGAAGCCCAGTTCTAGGTCCCAAATCCTAACTTGACCTTGAAACACGGTTACTAGTTTGACATTTACTTCAAAACCTCAAATGGCTCATTCTCTTCCTTAAGATGGCCATATTTCTCAGATTAAAATGAACACCTTCGTCCACATGTGAGGATAAGGTAAGAAGGAAGAAATATAGCAGTGGGTTGTGCTTCCTGCCCAGGGATGGGTTAAACCCTAAGAAGAGGAACTGTGCACTTAAGGACTCTGTTTAGATCACCGCCCACCTTCCACCAGCCACACTGATTGCAGGGAGGACCCTGTTTATATTCTGGGTTTATAATTATGAACCGGGCAGACGGTCCAAGTGAGCCAAATAATTGTTTACCTATGCATGGCTTGGGAGATAATTTACTAAATAAACACAGCACCACTAACTATTAGCAGCACTCTCTCACGAAGGAAAGGGGCTTGCTTCATGCTCTCCATTGCCTTGCTAGTGTTTAAAGCCAGTCTTACATACAACAGAGGTGTGTGAATATAACCCTCGACAAAGCATAGAGTTTTCCCCAGTCCGTTTCTGGGCCTCTTATTTGGCTTCCTAGTAAGCTGTTCTGTGTCCTGATTTTTATTTTTTCTTAATTTTTGCTCGGTGGTCAAGGTGCCGTCTTGTCAGTTCGCCTCACGTCCGCTCTGCTTGCCTCTCCTAATTGAAGTCTCCAGCCTGCTGGGACAGTCCTGAGGTCACAGACATCCAAGGGGTTGGATTCTCCAATCCTCTATGGCTTGGGCGGATCTCCCTAGCGGTATGCCATCAACAAGCATCATTCTTGCCTAAATGCTCATCTGCCTTTCCAGACTGAGATCCTGGGGAAAAGTTTTATGTCCAATTTAGTAGGTTTTTTGCTTTAACCAATATTCCTAAGATATAAGTTGTATTTTTGTATTCAGAATGATTTAAAAATTCCAAATGATTTATCTTGGAGGCTAGGTGGAAAATACGAATGTAAAATATGGAAGAACGTATGTATTACTTAAATTACTACTACTCTTTGTGTCTTTAATGGGTTGTTTTCCTTAATAGTGCAGCTGCATGCTTCATGTGACAATGGAGAATGTCTCAAATTCCCAGTGGGATTAGCAATACTGATGACAAGGGACAATGGAGGAAAAAACATTTACATTTTTTTGTATTTTTTCTCCACAATTTCGAATAATTGCCCCGAGTCCTCCGTCCACGTCGGGAGATAGGAAGTATGACGAATCTCTTCAAATCCTAAGCCACCCATCTTTTACTTTTACGCTCTGCGGACGTCACTGCCTGCACAAGAGGTTCAGCAGGAAGGAAAGGCATGTCCCTCTCTAGGGCAAGCCACCAGGCAAGCAAGTGGGAAGCTGGTAGGAGATGCGTGTTTGTGATGATTGGAGAGAAACCCAGATGATTTACCCAGTCTAGGCTCTGCTCTTCCAATTGTTCACCATCAGTTACAATCTGTGGATTACATGAGCTGGAAGAAACCCCT
Organism: Hiodon alosoides; assembly: GCA_025775065.1. NCBI lineage: Eukaryota > Metazoa > Chordata > Actinopteri > Hiodontiformes > Hiodontidae > Hiodon > Hiodon alosoides. The sequence goes on along the minus strand of JAOYSI010043933.1, from coordinate 9,036 downwards.
TATTTCAGACAGATTGTATTATGAACTGTTGCTTAATTATAGGGTACATTAACGGACATGCTACTAATTATAGACTTTGTTTGTACGAAATTGCAGCACGGGATTTAAAAAAAATCTTATGTGTCTTATCCAATGGTGAAGGTAACTGACGTAATTCGAAAACTCCCAAAATATGTATCCTGATGAAGACAACTGAGGTGAAACGTGATGAAGCAGTCTGATCTGAGTTGCTATCCTTGCAAATTCTTAACTTCGCAAATATCTCTTCAATCAAGTAGACAGACATGCATTCTGATGGAGAAACTCAAGTGTCTCTCAGATTAATAACTGGCCAAGGAATTTACTAGTTGTTACAGGTCATGTTCATGTAGTTTTCTTTGATTACTTAAGGCACTTTTGATAAAAGTCACTAGTGAACATCATAAGTAAAAGTCTCCGGATTAAGCAATTATCAACCTGATAGTGAATTTTCCCTTTTCATGAAAGTCAGAACCCCCATTAAATAAAAAAAAACCACACCAAGTATTTCCAATTGACCAGCAACCACCCAAATGGTCACTGAAAAAAAAATGTAAGCATTGCTAAGAACTGCCCGAAAACCCCCCGTCCACAATTCATGGATGAGTTCCTCTAAGCTTCTGCGGGTTGGGGTTTTGTTTCCGTGGAGGCATATCTGAAAGCCCCAAGTCGATCATGTGCTTTGCAGTCGTTACAGTATGAAACAGAGCGTGTGACTCACGCTTCATTGAAGTGCCAAGTTGTTATGGCCTGAGCCACATAAAGACACATTTCCAGTACTCTTTACAACTGGGACGTGCTTTAAACTCTCTCGTTTATTTAACAAGAAAAAAAATAAAATTACCTACATTTAATTGAATGGCTTGGGCTATTAGGGGGTTCTCCAGAGAACTCCAATAAGAATCCTCAAGATTATTCTATGTAACTTTGAAGTGCCTATACATATTTTATGCTGTTTCACGTGTGTCAGTTTTTAAGTACTTTAAGAAAATTTGAAATTTTATTCGGCTCATACAATCCAGTGCTGATTTAGTGGTCGGTTAAAATTTTTTGCTGGATAACTGAAATAATGGGGACCCCTTTATTTATTTGAATAGCCATTTTTTTGAGTCAATCACATTAATCACATGCCCCATCAGAGATTAGTTCTAACTTATCAGTTTCAGGGAAAATAAATGTGAATTTCTATCTAAATATGCTGTCTAAGTCGTTCTAGATAAGGGTTTTTGCAAAGCAAATTACTACTTTAATAAATAGTTGAAATAATTGAATAGAATGCTGCTTATTCGGTTCCTTATTTTTTTGTGGAGCTTGGAGATTAGGTGAAGGTGGCTCTCCTGCTCACCCAAATTTCTGCAGAACATACTTGCTTGCACTTCTATGAATTGTGTGCCGACATCTCCCATTGGGTGGTAGGAGGCCAAGGGGCAAAGAACTGAGAGGCCTCTAGGGAAGAACAAAGGCAGCAAGCTGTTTTGGAGGGAGGGGTTCCACTTGGTTGGTTATTCTCTTCCAGAGAGGAATGACTGAAGAACTGATCCTACAGCAGGTATTTGCTTATTTTTTTGCCATGCAAAACTTAGGGCATTCTCACTTTCACTTTGCCTTTTAGCAAAATAGTCAACTGCAGCATCACCATCATTGTGAGCTAAAAATACTGTAGCTCTCTAAACAGAAACATATTTAGTTTCCTCCGAAATGCAATTAGTGTCAAAACAATGCCCACATTTTAAACCAGGATCCTGTGCTGGTTTGTATCAGGGCCTGTTTTTTTTAATTTATTTATGTTTTACATGATTGAAATTTCCCATGTATTTCTGAACTTGACTACGGAAGGTACTTTACTGTGTATAACTGTTGTAAAAAAAACACCTCGTGCATTGATGTTTAGTTGTGATAAGTGCCACCATAACACCCTACCACAAAGGTGAATTTAGACTGTTGACACATTGTCTGCCACTGGTTTATATTGCAACCCACCTGTCTTCACGCTCAGCAGTTACAAGTCCATTCCACCATAGGCTCAAAGACGACCTCCCAATAAAGCTTAATTAAAACAAGTCACCTGATTTCGGGATTTCTCATTAAGCTCCAATACAGTTCCTAGCTGGGAATGCCAGACTAAATACCAACAAGAAAAAGCGTTTAAGGTGTTAGTCTTTAGAAAGCTTGCAATATGTCACTGGCAATGACAAGTGAAGTGAACACATTTACTTCTGCTTTTTGGTACAATAATAATATGTTTGCAGTCTGCTTAAATTAATTATATATATATAATTCATATATATATAATGAATAATGAATATTCTTTAGAAGTAGTTTGGCGAAACAGAATAGCACGCAATGCTCCTCCAAGTTCTTTGTTGTGATTGCCTTGCGGAATTCAGAATTTTTCAAATGAACTGTTTATATTAGTTTAGTTTTACAGACTTTTGTAAGATAAGCTAAGGTTGTGCTATGACAAATAGCTACAGCTATTTTTTTTACACATTTTGTTAATGTTTTTCTATATGCTTCAAAGACCAATCGCTACATGTGGCTCAGTATAGCCCTGTAAGATTGAGCTCGGCCAGAGGTGTGAAATGGTCAACGGGTCAAGGACCACCGCCTTGTGAGAGAGATGCCTGGCAGATGAGATCATGTTCGGTCAAAGGAGGAAAACGGCGCTTGGCCCTCACGCCAATAGTCTGGGGTTAAAGGCTAGCCCACGTGTCATCAGAAAGGGCAGTTAAGAACTTAGTCTGTCCAGCCAAGACAGGTTTCTTCCATCCAGTGATGCGCCTTCTAACACAGACCGATCGTAGGAATGGAACGACGCTTTACATAGAGCAACTGAGCTGGAACTGAATTTGTGAAATGTGTGAATATTCATCAGTTTAGTTTTTAGCTCATCAAATCTTTAAAAAATGTTGTTGTTTTTTTTTAATCATTTCCAATTAATTCTAAGCATTAATTTATGGGTACTAATGATAATGTAATGTCTTTCCAATCCGGGTAAATGATCAAGGTTGAGTCAATACAACCTCAATACAAATATGAACCCGAAAGCAGTTATATATAAGTAATTACATAGTGTGGAAGGTTGCCATGCAATTTACCTTTCAACGACAGTGCTACCCCATCTAATCGTTTCACTCCTTCTTCAAAAAGCCGTGATACCTCTCTTCTGCTTTGCATACTCTGCGCCTCAACACGAATAGACTGGAACTAACTGTCACACAATAAACACCTCAAAGAGCGGAGCTCTACCACGCCAGACAGTAGCCTACCTCTTTTGTACTGAAAAACAAAACCGGTGCCAAAGATTGAATGGTAATTAAGGAGTGAAGTCAAGTGGAGATTGTTCTCACATTGACATAAAAGAATAGTCATTCGGTGAGAAAATTAGTTGAAATTTAGATTCCATTAACCCCTTGCTTATTACTCAGTTGACCATGTTTTGCCGTTTCCATATCATTTATTGTTGTTTGATGTTATATATTGCCTAATGTGGATATCAGGACACAGATATTATTTGTTATTATTTGAGTATTTTCGCATAATTTTATTTTCAGAGATCCAGTAAACAAGGGTACATTCTAAAATAGACTTTGAAATGGCGCCTGCCACTGGAGGTATAGCTATTGTACACAAATTTTGTATAAAAAATGCTCACATGATTGTTAAAGGCACAGTCATGCAGAATGCAGCGGAAAAAACGGTTTATCTTAATTTATCTTAATTTTCATGTGCAACTTACTTTTCCGTAATGGGTTATCAAAAACACATTATATATTTTTTTTTGTATTTACACTTCTTTTGAGCAGATGATAATTTAATTTGTAGTCACCAACGTGACAATTAAAATAATTGCCACGTTTATCGCTCTTAGTAACTGTGGAGCGTGATTTGGTTTAATGTAAGTATATGACTGGCTAAGAGTCTTATGTGGCAGTTCTCTTGAATAAGATTTGAAAATAAATTCCAAAGTCTTAAATGGGCAGAGGTTTGAGATTCCATATTACTCCGACTGGAGAAATGCTCATCGTTTCAAAATTGCAATTGGAGTTATTGGCTTTCATAAAACTTTATAACATTGTCGTCAATGTTTTTTTTGTTTTTTCATTTTCATTTAAAAATGTATTTAAATACAGAACAACTATTTTGTCCAGTTGTTTGCGTCTTTGAATTTTTGACTTGAGTTCGCAAGGGACGAACTAATAATGGCATTTTCCTAGTTTATCCTACATTGAAATTTGGAGAAAACAACGCATTTTCAGTTAAACATTACAATGGAGGGAGATAGGGACAGAGGTGTAATAGAAAATGTAATAATGGGAGTGCATTCGTGTAAGGGTTTTTCATCTCACCTCATTTTCTAAGTGTGTTCTGGATATGCTTGGATTGGGGGATGGGAAGCGCTGGGTTTTGTGCGACAGGCAGAGGGGTCTTTCATTCAATGGGTATTGTCATGAGCGTTTTTATGGTTTACCGAAATACTTTCTCCCGCTGAGGAAATAGGGGCCGCAGTGGAATCCAAGACACGAACCGTCGGTGCATGTGCACAAATCATGGAATAATAGCTACCATCTAACGAAGTCACTAATGTTGAAATTACAAATAAAACATGTTCCAATAAATTATTTGAATAGATGGTTTGAGCGCCACGCTGTTTTTAAACATATGCTGAACACTGATAACATTTCATTAATAATCACCAAAATACGTAGTTTTGTAGTATGTAGTTTTTGTTTAGAGCTTATAATTTTTTGTCGGGTATCCAAGATGAATAAGTTTAGAAATTTATTTGGGATATCCAAAGGGAAATAAATCGCGAATTCGGTATGTTAATTAAGGCCACAACTTAAATTTAATACCTAGCAACTAGTTAAATATACTTTATAAGGTTTCATCGTCAAAATCGGTTTATTGGAGTTTGTTCCTTTTAATTATTACTGTACCCCGCGTTTACGTTGTCTTTGAAGTCCTCTGTACTTTAACACAACTGAACGTTTGTCTGCATTCTGCATTCATTCAGACGTTTGCCTACAACGGATTTAATAAGAAGTTTCGACATCACAACGTGGGCAATTGTAATAGCTGTTTATTCCTACAGTTCAATTAAAAAAAACATCACAACCAAATGAGTCCAAAATACAGAATTGATTTATGAGATACAAAAATAAATGACTTCATATGAGGAGGATAATACATTTTTTTGCAAATGCCAAATTGAATGGTGCACTTTTTAGGTGTATAATTCAGAATTTTTTTATCTTCAGTTTGTACAGTTGGATACATTTTAGCGTGCAACTCTAAAATCCTCAAAAAGACTACGTCACTAGATTCTAAATGTAAAGTAAATACACAGTACACGTAAGTCTTAGAAATGATCATACATATACCTGAGGTTTATGTTGCGCTATAAACATAAATGTTATTGTTGCAGGTACTGTCCCCCGACTCTACTGGACACTCAAACACGTATTTTATAGTACATCGAGTAGGGAAAATCATAGAGCACAAATGAATTGAAAATAAAACAGACCTTTCTTATCCAGCGGTTTAGGTAGTCGTGATATACAACTAGAGGTGAGCGTATCTATTTCCTACCATAAACTATAGACATACATAGACCATAGTATATAAAGGTAAAAATCAAATTAATGCGAGTATATATACTTAAAGTGGTTTCCTTACCCCCACAAAAACAGTTTGACCAACGGTAAACAATTACAAATGCTAAAGCTACAGAACCAAGAAAATAATACATGTAAAAAGTATTAAACTCTGGAGTGGAAATACATGTACCTATTGCATGGATTTATTGTTGTTTCCGCAGGCATTAATTTGATCTCCATAGCGGTGAGGAATGCAATGGTTACTTTTCTTTACACTTCAATGTGATTGAGACAGCCGAAGCGCTAAATCATTCAAGCTTCGATTTCGGTTCAGACTGTTCAAATTACATGTCCAAAAACGTTAAACCCAATGTTTACAAAAAGTTGTAATAAAACACAATAAACACGTGCCCGCGCAAAAGCTAAACGTAATTCCGTTTGTCGTAGTCTCCGTTCGGCGTGGTTCTTTTAGTTGGGGCATATTTCACTGAATACGAAGAGTTCCCAGGTGATGGGCAAGAGCAGCACAACATCGCACCGCCCAGGATTAGGAGCGCGGTAGCTGCCCAGCCGATGTACAGCGCAGCGCCAATCTCTCTCTTTTTTGCCACTGGGACATCCGGGTTGTAGAAATCCGAAATTATGTAATTGGCAATCCAGCACAATGGCACCAGAACGAAAATGCCGCTAATGATGTATATCACCCCGCCTGCATTCACCACTCTGACTTTTACTGCCTCTGTTTGGATACAGTTGGTACACTGCGCGCCGGCGATGGTGACCATCAGCCCCAATACTCCCATCAACGCAGAGATAACTGTGAGTGCTCGCGCCGTCTGCAGGTCGTGGCTGAGTGCTAACATAGAATCGTGCACCTTGCACTGCATCTGGCCCGTGCTCTGCACCACGCAGGACATCCATAATCCCTCCCAAATAGTTTGGGCTACAACGATGTTGCTCTCGATGAAAGCCGACACTTTCCACATTGGTAAACCACAGGCCACCATTATGAGGAGGGAGCCTATAATGCAGAGCGTTAAGCCAAGCATCTCCAAACCAGCCGAAACCATTTTAGCCCTTTTTTTCTTATTTCAGTTGTCCTTGGTTGTTATTTTTCCAACTTAAAACAATAGTTTTTCGTCAAAAAGCAATTAAAAAAATATCTTCCGTCGCGATCAGCACTGTCTGTTTTAAGTGCACATTGCTCTCTTCGTTTACTATTTTCCACGATGCGTTTTGTTATTGTTCAGTCTTCAGTCTTTGCGTTATTCAAACTGAGGTGTAATAAATGAAAGACTGGATATTTAGTCGGTGGGGTGGGCTACTCACCGAGCGTTAAACCAAGAGGAAAAACTTCAGTCCAATCAGATTCAACGCATAGACCAGAGCCAATGAAAAATCAGAAAAGTTGCATGAAAAGGGACAAAGAGAAGCAGCCTTGCGCCAGAACAGCTATTTGGCTGTGAATAGAGGCGGTGGACAACAGTGGACGAGAGACGTATGGGTGACTTTCTTGACCATGTGGAATTTTCTCAGTTTGCGAAAATTCATGGAGTGCAAACCATGAACGAGTTAAAAAGTTAATGCTCAGTGAAAAATGATATTTATTTATATATACAACTATGGAATCATTTCTGCGGAATAAAAATGCAAACTAGTAGCCAGTCAATACAAATTTTTAAGTATGTGTAAATTAACTGATTCCGTGTTTGCATTATATTAAATGTTTATTTATCTGATAGTTACTTGTGAGAGAAATTTCAGGTAATCAAAATACATTCATATATGTACAAGTCATTCATATACTTTGTGATGGTAAGAACATAATTATGTGACCTTGTTATAGTGTGTTAAAGTAAGATGGGTGTGCGCAGAAACATGCAGCTGAGTCTGTTGAAAAACAGCGAAGCAAAGGGAAGTTGCTCAACCGCTGTTTAGGTTGAGTAAAAGAAAATTGGTTGATAGCAGTTGAGTGTTTCTGACACATTACTATCTCCAAATAAAATATGTGCTGTGTGGCTTAAAGAAAAATTACAGATGTCTGGTTTAGTTTTAAACTGAGGTGGAGAAGTTCCGAGTGAGCTATTTGAACTGTATATAAGGAGGGGGCTTTATCCTTGTAACTTTGGAAGAGTAGTGGGTAAGACTGCCTTCCCCATTTGCGAATGTAACAAACGCAAAGTGCTTGAATTCACACCAAGATTGATGCAGTCCTTCTATTTTGGAAATAGACAGACCTATAAACGCTCATCTGTGGGGTCGTGGGGTCTCAAGGGGTATACTTCACCGACAAACTTAAACCAAGTTAAGAAAAAACTGATCAGATTCACCGTTGGACATTCTTATTATAAATACTTGATGCTTGCAAATAAGATGAAAATGTAAAAATTCTGTTGTTTTTATTTTATTTTTCAGTGCAGACATTCTTATAGTTGTTTTGTAATTCATGTAGAGACCTTAAAGCCAACCACAGAGTAAAGCCAAATACAATCAAAGAAAAAGCTGAATAAAAGATTAGAAATATAGCAGGGCAAAACGATAAACTGCAATTCATCCTATTGTAAGGTGCTATTATCGAAATCTGTCACAGAAGGCCTGTAAAAGTTTACAACATAAACTATGGACCTCGACTTGACGTTTCTGGAATGATCAATACCCAATCTTCTATTTCTTAACTTTATGTTATTTAATGAAGTCCATGCTATGGGTGTGTTCATCTTAACAGAAATTATCTCTTTGGCAGAAAATGAAACGCTGTATTGAATGGTGCGTTCCTTGATTTTCCCTACTCAGTGTACTATAAATATTAAACATCAAAATAAATTGTGTTGAATAAATTCCAGACTATCCTTCATGATCAGAGAGATTCCCTGGGTGGAATTCAGGACATACGCCAGTCTGATGAGGATGTTTCACCAAGAATAGGACGCAACCATTCAGCCAAGTAAGATCTAAAAAATAAAGCATAGCTTTACCCATCCTCTGAAACCGCTGAGTATATAAATTATTAGTTAGCCTGTACAGTCAGCCTCTTAGCTCTCTGAAAACCACCACCGTGAATTATAACATCGTATGTCATCTTGTTGGCTGACCTGAGTCTAGTATGAACCCAAAGTTTACAGTTAAATATTTTGTGGGGAATCGAAGTTCTGGTGTTGTTCAGTGTTTAATTTGTACATAAAATTGCCCTATTGTTTTCTTTCTTTCCTTTCTTTGCCAGGAATAGACAGGTTTCACCCAAAGGACAATATCGGTTTCTCGGGTAAAGGTTGTAATTGCCTAAAGTAGTTTTGTGTTAATCTGCGTGACAACTGCAAGTCATCATAATTTTGTGAAACACAAATACTCTGGTGTATCAGTTAGTGTTCTATGTCTATGTGTATATTAATCTTCTTTAAAAAAAATTTATGAAATATAT
>JAOYSI010043922.1:0-27482 GCA_025775065.1 Hiodon alosoides | reverse complement strand
TGGATTTTTGTTTTAGATTCCGTCTCTCACAGTTGAAGTGTACCTATGATAAAAATTACAGACCTCTACATGCTTTGCAAGTGGGAAAACCTGCAAAATCGGCAGTGTATCAAATACTTGTTCTCCCCACTGTATATATATGTTTATGGTTAAAGCCATGCAAGCGGAGCAATGGATAAAATGGCTGCCTTATTCCAGCAGTTCGACTCCCAGTTAACCTGCGATTGTCTGAGGGATCATTTAAAGAAGGGAGCACAAGGTTTGGTGTGAGAGAGGAAGCCAAAATAGGAAGCATGGCGATCAAGTATTTCACACAACCTGCAAAAGTTAAGGCGGTTTGGAGTTTGGTTTGTTAGACTTTGTGTTATTCTCTAATCATTACAATGTATTAGAATGAATAGTCAATGCTCAAATGGTTATTTATTTTGTTTTTTTAAATAAATAATAATGGTTGGGAAACGCTAGTTTAATGTTTGTTACCTGGGACCCCTTATCTTGAGTGTTGTCTTTCTCCTGTGCTTGACCGCAGTATTTTCTCTGAGCACTGTAGAAAGACAACACTCAAGTGCCAGTGATTAAGTGGGTCTTGTATAGCCTGCAGTGTGGAAAAGAGATGGGTGGCTCGACAGTGACTAGGTTTGGAGGAAACTAGTCATGCTTCTTCATCCTCCCTGTGTTGGAGGTGGAAGTTGTAGGAATGAGCTGAGATGCATTAGAATGTTTAGAAATTTCACATTTTTTGCGATAAATATGGGAGATTCCAAAAAAAAGCCCACATTTTTTAAAGAATTTAACAAATTCTGTTTTTGGTCAGTTTTTTGTTAATTTATCATTTTGTGTTTTGTGTGGCGAATGATTATTTTGGTTTTTTCTATTTTCCTATGAGATTTTGCTCTAACCTTTTGTTTAAGAAAAACGCAGAATAAAGGCCGTAAAAACCAACCTGGCCTAATCCCCTGAGCCCTGGCTTTTTACCACAACGTACACCTCCTTAGCTGGGTCGTCAAAACCTCCTTAAAGTCAAGAGAGACGATTACCTCATTGAGCTAAAGTCATCAGCTCCAGGAACCTATTGCACTGCTGTCTTTGACTCTAGGGAATGACGTTACTGTCAGTAGCGAGCTCATTCACAATTAGCCCCGATACACTCTAGCTCTCCATCTTCCTCCCGGACCGGGCAAGCCCCAACAGCCACAGCCCCAGCCTAAATACTACTAAATTTACCTTGTAAAATTGTTGGCTCTCAAGACAATTACACTTTACCATCTAAGAAAAGATATTTCACCAGTACAAAATACAGTGCCACTGCAGTTTCCTATTTGTGACGTAATGGCCCCAGACAATAATTGCCCTCATAAAGATACAGCTCCAATGTTAGTTACAGTTACCATCTGGCTCCGAATTACCCGAAGACAGACCGGGATTTCCAAATGCCACCTGAATTGAAAACAGCTAATGCATAAATCCTCTGCTGAGGTTTATCCTGCTGTGGAATTGCTTTGTGCAGCAAACAAGTCACACTGATCAGCTGCTTCTGATCAGATCTTAATGAAGGAATAGCTAATGTATCAGCAGAGCAACAGGATGATGACGGTGCATTGATTGTTTTTGCTTAATATTGATTATTGAATATTAGAGTCTGGCTGCAATTCTTTCTTAGTGTAACAGTTATGTGATTGAAATGATTCATAGTAGCTAGGGATGGTTAAATTACACATTAATTAATTTAAATTTAAGGGCCAATTTGATATCCCAGCCAGATGGTTACCTTATATTAGTGTTGTTGTAATAAATAACTCTAAGCTACCATTTTCACTTGTAACCATGCGGTGTTTTCATGAGGGAGAATGAAGAATCTGTTCACGCACATTTAGTTTGTTCAGTTTTGCACACGTTCAGTCCAGCCCTTTCTGCAATATGAATTCCTGATTAAATTCATAGCCGCAGCCCCTGTCATGCCGTGCTCAGACAGTTCGTCCTGCTCTACTGGCTCTGCCTCTGATAGTAAACTCCTTGGAATTTATACTTTGGGGCTAGAGAGGAAGGGCCGACTATGTGAATACTTTTTATTGAGACACATGGATTCTATCTGATGTGTGTGTATAATCATCTGATTTCTCCTGTGAGGCTGCAATGCTTTCATGGGTTTTGTGTTTTTAAAATTACTGAAGAGCACATCACTGCTACCTATCACTCCCAGGAGTCATCTCTAAACGGCACCTCACAGCCACAAAAATATATTCTGCATTCTTCCTGGACCTGTACACCTTCCAGTCTGGAGTGATTAAAATGATCCCTCAGCCTCTTAAGTTGTCTGACCTTTGAACTCTGCTGTTTAATTAGAAAGGGCTAGCTTTTGTGCAGTACTTACTGAGATAATTGCCGGGAATGCAAGTGGCCTACAGTCTTCGCTCAAGTGCATTTTAATTCACATAATTTACAAGCAGGAGCCCATATCCATGACGACTTCCATTGAACCCAGTTTTATGCTTCACCCATATAGGAAACAATTATTATCCGCAGTAACATTGAAAACTCCACTCTGCGTTTTTAGCGAAGCTCTGCTTTCAGTCCGGTTAAGTGGTTCTTATTGTAACGGAGCCTTGGCACGCTTCGCGACAAAAGATGGCATTTGGCAAAGTTGATGTGGAGGGTGGAATGGCGAGCGGTGTGAAAAACAGCCTTATTAAGACAGTAATTAGAGCGTTTGCACTCCCACAGTCTCCACAGTCCCTGAGCTGCAGCGGAGGAGTGCCAGGGGAGCCAGGAGAGCCTCCTGCTTGGCTTTCATGCAGCGTAGGGTGTGACGCACTGGGGCCTGGATCTGACTTAGCAAGGGGAGAATGAGAATGAAGCCAGCGCTGTCTCCCAAAGGAATCCTAGTGCAGATGCAGTTCTAATCTCATTGGCAAGGACAGAGAGTACATAGTCTGAAGGGTCTTTGAAGTTGCATGATTGCCCTGAGGAATGTCTTCTCACTCGTTCTATCTTTGTCTTTGACCAAATTCTTAGCCTCAGACGGGTGGGGGGGGTTTAAAAATATTGATATTCGAGAAAGGAGGCGAATATGACCATGTGAAGTGCAGTGAAGTCGTACAGGGCAGCTACGCCTCTAGATCCTCCCTTAATACTAGACTTTGAGTAAAAATAACTACATGAGAAAGGTTTTGTGAAGGACTGCTGAGTTTGGTTAAGGGGGAGGAGATGAGAGAACATAGGTGTTTTGTATCAGGCTAGCTATTTGTGCTGCTCAGCCAGTCTGCTGGCTGCTTGGAGTGGCCTTCGGACAAATCATCTTGGCCCACTTAGCACTTCAGGTAATTTTGTCATATCCACCTCATGACCAAAACTGTGTGGACACCTGCTCGACGAACATCTAATTTAAAAAAAAATCATGGGCATTAATATGGAGTTGGTCCCCCCTTTGCTGCTATAACAGCCTTCACTTTTCTGGGAAGGCCTTCCACTAAATGTTGGTACACTGCCACAGGGACTTGCTTCCATTCAGCCACAAAAGCATTGGTGAGATCAGGTACTGATGATGGCCATTAAGTCTGGCTCGCAGTCGGTGTTCCATTTCGTTCCAAAGGTGTTCAGTGGGGTTGAGGTCAGGGCTCTGTGTAGGCTAGTCAAGTTTCCACACTGATCTCACTATGCATGCAGGCAGGTGGCATGCTCCTGGCATCCGGCAAACCCTGATTGGTCCCCCAGACTGCTGATGATGAAACACGAGCCATCACTCCAGAGAACTCCGCCCTCCACTGCTCCGGAGTCCAATGGCGTCGAGCTTCACACCATTCCAGCCAAGGCTTGGCATTGCGCACGCCGATCTTAGGCTTGTGTGCAGCTGCACAGCTTTGGAAACCCATTTCATGATGCTCCAGATGAAAAGTTCTTGTTGCTTACAGAGGCAGATTGGTAATGAATCGAGGATAGAGGATTTTTAGGCGCCGCACGCTTCCGCACTCGGCAGTCCCATTCTGTGAGCTTCTGTGGTCTACCACTCCATGACTGTGCTGTTGTTGCTCATAGACATTTCCACTTCACAGCACTTACAGTTGACTGGGGCAGCTGTAGCAGGGCAGAAATTTGACAAACGGACTTGTTGGAAAGGTGACATCCTATGATTGTGCCACATTGAGTCACAGAGCTCTTCAGTACGAGCCATTCTACTGCCAATGTTGATTGTTAATTCATTGGAAGAAGCAGCAGCTATACTTGAGACCAAAATTAAAGAACTGTTGTCTACACAAGGTAAACAAAACAACGTGTGGTCTCATTGAAAGACTATGTATGCTATTGGTTGTTTAGAGTGAACTGCCCATATGATTTGGCTGAACAAACATCTGATAGTAATCAGAAAGGCCTACACTTTATTTTCAATTCTACGAAATGCTAAAATTGTGAAAGTAGACCTAATTAGTTGACATAAATAGACCTAAATCGCATTGCACTCTAACCTGTAAAACTACAGTGCTTTTGTTCGTCGTTCTGGATAAGAGCGTCTGCTAAATGCCAAAAATGTAAATGTAAAATGTAATACCCTAAATTCAATGTTGGACAATGCTCGGATTTAAAAAAAAAGTTATCCTCCTTTATATTATATTTGAATTAAGCAAAATTCCAACGAAAGTGTTGTAAAAATGTATTGATCCAGTTTTTTATATAAACTAAATCAACTAAATAATTATTAATAATTTATAGTTATATAGTTTAGTTGATAAAAACTATGAAGTATCAACATGTTCAGTATTTTACGTAATCATATTGTGCCGTTTTTCAACCTTAGCCTAAAAAATTTTAGTTTCCAAAACAACTTTGGTAAATTAGTTTTCAAGCAGATAATGTCAAAAATATTAGATACAAAGAAAATCTCAGAAGTTATCAAAGAAAAGGATGACGTGTTCCTCCCACACATCTCTCACTTATTTATAACACACACCCATGGTTCATTTACTTAAAGTGATGCATATGCATCTTACATAAACACACAAGTGGGCGTACACACATACACACATAACGGGTTTTAAATAAGAAAGCTCTACGGGATACCCACGTGCAATGTGTGCCTGTGCTTGATGGTAGCAGAGTTGTGAAAATGGAGGAAACCTCTTCAGCAGAATTAAACACCCATTCGAGCCTAGCCACTTTACATCACTCCAGCTTCAGCAAACCAAACATGCACCAGGAGCAGGGATAAGGAACCCAATGTGTGACCACAAGGATGAAGGTTTAAGTCTCTTAAGAGGCCTGGATGTTTTACTTGTAAGCAAAGCAGAGAACCTTTACAGTAGTCAGCAAATAATATTGAATAATAATACTGGGCAAACATAATCATTGCAAACGTGCCAGTCCATCGTCGGGCAAGAGAGAGAGAGAGACACACACATACACAGTCACTATTCATCCCTTTGTGGGAGGAAACCCACGCAAATATGGGGAAAACTGGCAAACTCCACACAGACAGGGACCCGAGCCTGGCTCAAACCCAGGACCCCAGCGCTGTGACCCACCAAAGCTTACCACAGTGCCAAAAGGCTATTTGGCCAGTGCCTTTGTAGCAAGAGAGCTACAACGTTGTCTTGGTGGCCTACCAGTCCAGGTTGGTTACTTCTGCTGCAGTTGCATGGGGCCGGATCAGGTTGTGGAACTCCTTCTGGTCAACAAAATTAAAATTGACCAAGTTTTTGAGCCAGGCCTCTGGTAGAAAGCCTGATGGCAAGGCGCATCAGCAGAGTGGTGCCCTTTGTGCCAGCCTCAAGCGCCAACCCTGGTCAAGACCAGCGTGCCACTGCTCTACCTAAGCCCGCCCTAGGAAATATGAACCATGGGCTCTAAAGGGTTTCTGCAGTGGCTCACAAAGGGGTTCGTAAAGGGAAATAACCCAAGTTGTGGTCAATATTTGTACTTCAGAGGACCAAGGTTATGAAAATAACCCAATGTTTGCGTTGTGCTATCAACTATTCATGGAAAATTAAGAAGGATTTTTGAATGTCTCAGGTCTTTGTTCTAGCTACCAAAATAAAATAATTAATCTAATCCAATTCGTGAGGACAATATGAATAGGTGTCATATTTGCAAGTACCTTAAGTATCTACAGTGATTAATTGAATCTTTTCATCACTGTCAGCCCTCAAGTCAGACTGTCCGCAAATGCATATAATATCTTACTCTCCCATCTTGTCTTAGAAAAGAGCACAATGAGCGCACAGCCGGTTTAATGAGATCACCCTCATTTAAGGTGTAAGAATGGGAAAGACACTATTGAGGAAAGATTCTAACCCCAGACCGTATGTCACCAACTACTATCGACACAAAACCCACCAGCTAAAGAAAATAACCCTGTGGTGGCATGGCATAAAAGGAAGAATTCAACAGCCTTGATTAATTCTGGAGCAAAGTCTGTCCCCCTTACGTGCAGCTCTTTGAACGAACAGGTTCATTCGCAAAACCTCCGGTGGCTAAAAGCCTGATGTATTAGGGTCGAGTTATTGGAGACAGTGGAGACGTCAGGTTTATTGTGTGATGTGGTAGCCTTCTTTTGAACCTTGTTATCCATGGGTCTAACTAAAAATGTGGCATGTAAAGAATAACACAACATGTTTTTTATGGCACCGATATAAATGGGATCATTAGTAGGTGTCAATCAACACTGCCACTCCAAAGAGACTCAAGTTATTGACCGCAGGTGATGTTTTTATTCTTTCTCCTACTCTCCCCAATTGGTAATTGTTCGCAGCAAGGACACGGGCTACATAACCATATATTTAATGAGCACGGCTTTTAAAAAATTGCATTTCCACCATGCACCAATGAATGCCGTAATAATCTCTTTTCAAAGACTGAACGGATAGGATATCGGACGAGAGGAGGAGGCGCCCGTCATCATGTAGTCACTCACTTATTTCTGAGCGCTTCTTCCACCACATTAAATCCCTAATGGGGAAGACAGATGCATGGATTTTCCTGGGAGGCTAAAATTACGTCTGTTATGTCTGACCACAAACTCTCCCTCAAAGCTTTTGACTTGGCGGGAGGGGCGGCAGGGGGGTAATGTGTGCCGGCGGCCTTAATTTTATTTTTCATTTCTAGTTTTCAATGCTTTCAATGTGTCGGGAGAAATAATTTGTGAGGGAGAGAGGATGAAATGCCAAGGCTTTTCTCAGGTCCTGAATCTAAATTCTCCTCAGAAACGCAGTTAGCATAAAGGCGAAGGAGGATCTCCGGTTTTGTTTCAAGAGGCGTCTCATCAAAAAAGACGTTTTCTGTCTGGTTTGACGCCGCTCAAGGGCCTGGGGCTGTTTGTTTCTTTTCTTGGGGTTGCTGGTAAAGGCATGTGATTACACGAAGAGCGTCTGATCTACGCAAGGCTCTAGGGAGTGACTGAAGCCTGCTGAGAAAATTACCCAAAGAAATTATTTTTCCTCCATAAAATTATTCTTTAAAAAAAAATTTACAGCATAATCTTTCAACATTTACTCCAGACTATTATTAAATAGTAAATGGTGTGATGGGCAGAATAAAGAAGTGGGTTTGAACATGTAATCTACTTGAGTTATTATGAGTATCTTAATTATTAAGTGCTGTTAAAGTGTAATTTATTATTTATAATTTTACGAAACATAGAAACATTTTAAAATATATTTTTGACGCATTATAGAGATTTGTGATATACAGTACATATACCTGAAGTTTCACCCTGTTCGTTATGATGAAGGATTTATGTGTGAGCTTTCTCTTGACTAAACAAAGTCCTACTTGTTGTGGCCTGGCATCAAGATCAGAAATGCATTTGCTTCCAGGGTCTGTTCTGGAAACAGAATGCGAGAGCAGGTCCCAGTCTATGCTTAAAAGTCTGTGTGTCACACACACACACACACACACACACACATAGCCACTGCGGCACTGAAGGGATTTTAATAGCGACTTATTTTTGTGTGTTTGGCGCTTCCTTTAGAAAACTGAACCTGCCATGTCAGTGGGGAAACTTATATCAACAAAGCAGATACTATCCAAGAGGCAGGGAAAAATGACATCTGAGTACATATGAGCTAATGGTATAAACAAGCTGGATCTGGTGTTCACAAAGTCAGGGTGTGAACTAATACTTTTTTTCTCTTATGATTGTTCCCTGAGTCCTAAGTATGACAATGTAGTGCTTAATGGATTTCTGTAATCTTTTTAGTCCATGTTGCCAACTTAGCTTTGAGTTCATCCTGGTCCAGAGAGATGGGTCTTTGAGACAGGATTTAATAATGTCAATAGAGTTTAAATCTCTGACTGACCTCAGCAAACAGTGCCTGTGGAGAAGAACCTGATAACTAGTGAACTGAGTACCAGGCTTTAGCTGAGAATGGGTAACTAGCGAACATCTTGGGAACAAGGAGAAAAATTATGTGAAAAGCCCACGCCTAGCATCAATTATATTAATTAAAATATATAGCATAAATCAGAACAGAATAGTTTGATAACATGGCACTTTGTTAAAAAAAAGAGAGAGAGAAACACGGCATCTGACTTGAGCTTTGGAGGATTGTGACTGTTGTCATGACTGGGCCCAGATCAGCAGTCCTAGGAATTGAGAAGCAGCTTTGAACAAGAGTGTTTTCATAAACAAAATAAATAATTTGGTTATTAAGGTAACTTGATTGTTAACAATATTGGGTAGCACTGCAATACCGAATTGCAATGCTTAGTTAAAACAGCCCCTAGAGAAAGATGCTTGGGGTGATGTCAGAACAGGCTGCATAATAAAGGAATAATTCCTATAAGATACAATTTTGCTTGGACGAGAGAAAGGCCAAATCTGACCAGGAAATGATCAGACAACATGACGTACACCGTCATACAGTGAGGTGGGAGAACATCAGCCTAAATATTGAACCCAGTGAGAATCTGAGAATCATCTGAGAACCATCAGAGAATTCTGATATGAAGTTTTGCCCTGGAGGTTGAAAAACAAGTGTATAAGCATGCCTTGTCCTTGCACTAAGAGCTAAAGTACCAATAAAAAACCACATGAAGGCAATTTTTGAGCCTAAACAGCTCATGGAGACTTGTCCTAATTTTATTGCCACATTATAGATACATGGTAACAGAGGGGAGTGGATTTTGTTCACCAGCAGGTCGTTCCCCTCCTTCTGTGACTATTATTGCACAAAGAATACCCAGCCAGCACAAGACTGCTACTGTCCTGTCTGTGCACAAGGCCCACAGCGGTTGGCTTCTCTTTGCCTGTCCTGTCTGTGCACAAGGCCCACAGCGGTTGGCTTCTCTTTGCCTGTCCTGTCTGTGCACAAGGCCCACAGCGGTTGGCTTCTCTTTGCCTGTCCTGTCTGTGCACAAGACCCAGAGCAGTTGGCTTCTCTTTGCCTGTCTGCAGTTCTGAAAACGTTTCAGAACGTTTTTTGTTTTTATTTTAATTTATCCGTATTAATGAGTGTGATTTAAATGAATAGATTCAACTCTATGAATATTGAAGGATTTGTGTCCCCTCCTAAATCCTCAAGCATCATTTTAAATGTCACACAACAATAGGAACCTACTGAGGTCAATATGTATATACTCCCACAGCACTCTGTATTTCTATTTTTTCTATTAAGAAACTGTTAAATACATTCTTGTAATTCTACTGATTTAGTTTCTCGTTCCTGACTAAATAGACCATATTACATTTAATTAAATACGAATAACTTACTCAAACAATAAACAATCCCACATTAGCCATCCAAGCGGGAAACTGGTCCAATGAGTATCAAAGAAAACTTTGTATATGTCGTGCCTCACTCTATGGAGAAATGCACAGAATTAGACAGACTTTGTGATAATTAGACTTTGTGATGATGCATTTGAGAGAGTAAAAAGATGATTTCCATCTTCTGTGGAACATGCAGGCCTATAGGAATGAGGTGTTCAGCTTTGCATGACTTGATATGTGTTAAACCATGTTGAGTATGTAAGCATGTAGTGGCTATTTCAATGGTCTCAGATCATATTGGCCAAACCCCAGGTTTTAGATTCTGGAAGAGAGTATTCAGACAACCGTCACGCAACGGGACAGGACTTTTTTCTGTACAGGGTAAACACAAACAACCATTATCGCTGAAGTACAGGCAAAAGTCGCAGGCAAGTCCTTGAACTCCAAACTAAAATCGACTTTGGTTTACCCCCCGGGAAGGTAAGAGTAGAAGAATGAGGAATCCTATCCACATTGTAGGGCCCACTGGAGATTAGCTTTCAATTAAACTCAGATCTTGGTTACTTAAAAAACGTTATTAGTTATCAACCTGAACCCTATTGCAAACTTTTTGTTTTTACCATAACCTAAGTTCTCTGAAATATATTAACCATCGCTGATGGTTTATTTCCCTAAGAACCCAGAAACATCTGAGCAGGTATTCCAAATCTGGTAAGTAAGTCTGACATTACACGTCCATGATCTTATCTATTTTTCTTCTGAGCCACTGCAGTACTACAGCGACCGTGAAGATTGATGGCTAATATTTCTATTTTAGGGAACCAAAGTTATGATAATAACCCAACATTCTGTTTCAAAATCTGAAATATGAGCCATCATTATCTCTGGTGAGGACAGCTGCCTGGCTCTACACAAGCTTAGTCTCGCCACACATACAGGCTGTTGCTCTCACCGTTACTGGGCAAATACACCGGGCACAGCGTGTGTGGAGGAGATTATCTTTGTCCGACTGGAGAGGTGGAGTTCAGAAAGCTTCCAGTTCCACTGACTGGTTTACACGGAAGACCAAAACAGTTCTTGGTTCTCGGAAAGGCAATGTTTGGTCACAGGTCAACCCTCACCCTCCCATTTGAAAAGGGTAAGCAACCAAGCTTTGGACACGGACAAACTGCTGCAACTTACCCCCAAAGCGGGTCTTAAAAAACAGAAGGCATCTTCCAGGTATCTGGAGGAAGTGCCCGATTTTTAATAAAGGGATGACAGCCCAGAACGTCCTTTGCTTGGGCCTGTATGTCTTCTGTCCTGGTCACCCTCCCATCGTGTACAACCCCAGCTCAGCGCCGCACATGCTTAAAAGAGAAGAACAAATATTATGATAGTTTTGGACTCGCCAGCTGAAAGCTTCTGAAGTGATTTTTTTTCTGCCCAAAAAGGTCACCAGGGATATAAAGGGCTCCCTCCGTCAGTCATTCCCTCCCTTTTCAATGAGGCATCGAGGATAAAATTGTTAGAGGAAGGTGCGCCCAAATTCTCTTTTGTGTGTGAGAAAGGGAAAAAAATGGAAGTAGACGTCAGCTGTTCAGGATAGGCCATTCTGGTCCGGCCATCCAGGGATTCTACCTGCGCATTTGGATTACCTCAGATACTATCGGGTCCCAATGGAACGGATGAGGAGAAAACCTTGTCCAAAAAGGGAGGTTGCACAGGGGCTTGAGGGGGAAACTGCTCCATCTCCTTTATGGCACTGAAGAATATTTCTGAAGGCCTTGTGACTGTCACACGTGCTTGTGGCACAGGCAAAGTAGACAAATATAGGTATCTCCTTATTTACCCCTGCTTCAACAGCTGCTGCAGGTACATCAGTCAGATGAAAGTCAAGGCTGAAGGAGATGGTCAGGACAGCTGAGGAAGGGCGAGATGGATAGATGGATGGATGGATGGATGGATGGATGGATGGATGAGTGAGAGAGTGGGTGACGGTAGTGAGCAGAGAATAAAGTGAAGCTTGGAATATGGAGGCGGTGTAAACAAATGACAGGGATTTGACTGCTCTTTTGCAATCTACTCGACATTACCTTTCTGCTTTATAACAGATATGAGGTGTAAACAACAACATTTATGTTTTGCAAAGCTTACACATCTAGAAGCCAGATTGCTGGCTACAATGCGTTTTATTTTATTTGCAGAGACGTATGCATTATTATAAATAAAAATATATTAGTAAAGTACAGTGTTATTCAGTGGGAACATTAATTGAGTTTATTGGAGATCCAGAGCCTGTGCAGCTCAAACGCTTGTCCCTCCTGCAGTGCAGTCAGATGGTGAGAGCAACTTCTCCTTTCCCCAGGGGGGCTGCTTGGCGAGGAGCAGAACTGGGTATATATGGTTGCCATGGGTAACGTGGGGAGACCGACTGAGCACAGCTGAGTGGTAGGAGAGGCTCATGGGAGATTCTAAGCTTTTCCATTGCAGTGCAATGTCAATCAGAGCTAGGAATGCCCAAACCTCCTTCGTGTTTCCAGGTAAAATCAGAACATTTGGTTACATTTCTTGTAAAATGTCTTCAGTTTTATATCTAAAAGATGACTTGCAGGCTCTACTCTCTGAGTTGTTGGGGAGATTGTAGGGCAGCATGTCATCATCATCTGCTTCACTTTTGATCTTAAGTGCAGTGGCCACTGAGTAAGCCTTTTACCGGTGAAACTGGGGAAGTAAATTTGCAGATCTGAGGTCTGGATCTTCTCAGCCAGGATGTCCTTCTTGTTGAGAAAGAGGATAATGGAGGCGCTGACGAACCACGAGGAGTGGATGGTGGTGTAGAACAGAGCCACGCTCTCCTGCATGCGTTTCTGAGGCGGGGGAGAAGAGTTTAATGAACTGAGAGGAAGAAAGGCCCATGGCACAAAAAGATACAGATCTTAATGAGCCCAAGAACAGACGGTTCAGTATGCTGAGGCCTTATTTCTATTAGACCAATTTCATCTTCCATGCATGTCAAGTATCATTCCTGGTAGAGTTGGCTATGTTGAGTAGGATATGACAAAGGCATGTAGTTTAGAGGTAGGCATTTTCTGGGAATTGTCACAGCTAGCAACTGTAACCTACTTCTGTATACATTTTCAGCAAATCTACAGCTATTCTAAAATATTATCAAATGTATTGTCAATTATTTCATTAGTCTAAAAATTGCATTTTGCACTTTGATTTATGGCAGATTTACTTTTCATTTAGATTGATAGCTAGTGTTTATGGAATACAATCCATCTAGCTCAGTGAAGTAGACGAGAGAAGCCAATGAAAACAAGGCATAAAGGAGAGGGGATGACAGGAGCATGGAGAGGAGGTAGACTGGTGGTGATACTACTGGGCATTAACTACAGTGTTGTCATGCCAACTGCAATTAGAAAAAACACAGCAATAGAATTTGATGTGAACACCACTGGTAGACACAACAGACACAGGTACAAAAAGTGACATCAAAATAGACACAAAAAATAATCGGATTCTCATAACAGTTTCATTTCCCCCGCATGATCTGGTCATAGTTGCTGGGAGAAGCCAGGAAGATAAGTGAGATCACGTTCTCAAAACAGTGCATCCACTTCCGACGCTCTGACTTCTGTCCCCCCACGTCCACTATCCTGCACAGATAGGGGAGGAGGATAACACAGGTTTATCTGTGGCCATTTGATTAGTAATATGGTAATAAGTCACTAAGTACTATGCCATTTTCTATTTTATTAGTGAAATGCTGTTAAAATGTCTAACTTAACTCTGAGAGGTAAAAGTTCTGGAATTTATTTAAACATTTAATTCTTCTTACTAAGAGAACAGCAAAACCTAAATAAAGGAGAGACTTCTTGTATGGCGGGTTTTCAAAATTATTTTTACATTACTTGAATATAAGTTTACTATATGTACACTATATGGACAAAAGTATTGGGACACCTACACATTACACCTACAGGAGCTTTTATGACATCCCATTCTAAATCCATAGGCATTAATATCGAGTTGGTCCCCTCTTTGCAGCTATAATAGCTTCCACTCTTCTAGGAAGGCTTTTTACAAGATTTTGGAGTGTGTCTGTTGGAATTTTAGCCCATACATATATATATATATATAGTCAGACTTTGGAAAAGCCGATGAATGTTGGGGAATAGGACATGGGCAGCCCCACAGGTTCTGATGTCATAAACGATCCAAAGTAAAACACTTTCCTCCATTCGTCAGTTTCCATTCTTACACCTGAGTGACAGGCTCACTGGCCAGTCTCACCACAGTGACAGAGTCTGGCTACTTCCTCCTCAGTGTGTTTGCCTGCTCTCCCTTCTCCTGCTGTCAGTCATAAAGCCTGTTTTTCACAGTTTGTATTCTCAGATTCACAGGCACAGTAACCACATATTGCATTCAGAATCAAAGGCCTAAAGGCACGCTATCATGACTGTGTGTTCATATAGGGAAAAAATGATTTTGTCTTTTTGTCTAAGGCGACCTATCAGGATTAATTAAAATATGAAATACAAGCATTGGCAACTGTTTTTTTCTTATTGTCATACAATATTTTCAGTAATAACATCATGTTAGAAGTTTCTTCAATATAACATTCTCTAGCTGTAAAAACAAACAGTCCTGCTTAACAATAATAAATTAATTCATAAGTGCCTTTTCAAGAGACCTGAGCAACTAAGATTGCTTCTGTTTTGTCACCATTCAGATTCAGATAGTTAATAGTCAGTTCACTGAGACATTCCACCAGCACAGAGGGAGGAAATGTATGGAGGGATTTGGGGTGGACATAAATCTAAATCTGCGTAGAAGTGCAACCTTAGCCTGGGATTTTGTACAATCCTGCTAAGGTGAGCAAATGCCAATGAACCCAGGACAGAGCCCTGAGGTACCCCATCAGAGAATGGCAAAGGCTTATCTGTAACAACCAACAGAGGCAAACTATCATTAAGGTAAGACCTAAACCTGTTAAGGGTCATGCTGTTGATACCCAAGTGTCGTCAAGTCATTAAAAACCTTAAAGAGAACAAGTAACTTTTACCTGGAGTATGATTTAATGTGCAGTATTAGACTTTGTACTCACATTTACAGCCCTGAGAAAGAATAAGAAAACAGACCTTGGTTCAAATTACTTCAGTTGGATTGACAGATTCCTGTGTGTGAGAAGTCCCCTAGGACAGTGCGTGAGACTACCTGAGGGAGATCCTCTCCACAGTGAAGGAATATTCATTGATGCCGGTGGTGGGAACTCGGACACGCAGTACATCCTGAGCTGAGGGGATGTAATTCAGATCTGCTGTGCGGTCCAAATGGGCCACGTACCTATAGAGGAAGAAGGAATTTCTTTTATTATTTAAATTGCCATGATGAGGTGATTATGGTCTGTGCAGTTAATGCTGTTTGCTTATCAATGTGAAAAGGTGTTATTGAATTGTTCTGCAATAATGATTCTCGTGGCCCCCATAACACTGAAAATTATCAATCATGAATATTCATGAGTACTTACCTGACTTCTTAAAAGGTTAATACAAAGGCCAGAGTTAGTCTTGCTCTGTTTTTATTCGTCTGTTTGCTTAACGCATTTACCTATGTGTTGTAAAGGCCCAATTTAAAACACTGCGATTCTTAGAGTCTGCTCTTAAGACACTGTTGTGGCACGTACTTCTAAAATAGCAGGCAATTTAGCCAGCGATAGAGCGCCCTCTGTAGTGGGCTAGTAAAATGAGCTTCCATTTACAGTTTAGCCCTGAATGACTTTCATTAATTAAATACTGCATTGTATTTCCTAAACTTTTTAATGAATTCCTAGAAAATTACAGTTATGCATATATATGAATAAACGTGTTAACAGTCGGAACATACAATTATCAATAAGATCCAGACTGCATATTTGTCATACCGGCGTACTAATTGGAGAAAAACAAGTTATTAAATTTACGTATATTGTGGTAAAAGTTCTGGACGGCTATCCCATCAAATGGAGAAAAGAATTGCAGAATAAACATTAGTAAGACTAGAACATTCAACACCTCGGGGTTTTTTTTCCCGAGACAGTGAGAAGTGAGAACATGAGGTTCGGGTTCCCTCTACCGGTCATTATGTAAAGCCATCTACTTATTTATGGTTATACGATTAATCGTGTAACCAGAATGTTGCTGGTAAAACAAAATCGGACATACTTTCTTCTTTTGTTATTTCCTATATGTCATGTCTCTAAATGCAAGGGTAATTAACATTCATACCTTAAAATATTCTTTAAAATAAACAAAAAATAACTCCAGACCAACCTTCACATTTTGCCATGTAAGCTTCTGGAACTGTACAGGTACTTCGAAAAGGTTTCCCGAGTAATAAAATAAATAAAATAGCGGAGGATTTCATTAGTAGGTGGCACCATCATGGTTTATGCCTGTGTGCTCTCTGTAGGAGGCAAAAGGTCACTGGCCTCCTCAAACTCGGAGAATGCAACACATCAATTTACAAAAAGCTGCAGCTACCATTTTCCATGGAAGTGTCTGAGGTCACGAAATTTAAGACCACATGTACACGTACTATTACGGCGTGTACTCTGCCAGGAGATGACGGCATGGATGCTCAGCCACAACCAACTAATAGGGTGACCAGAAAAATAAATTGGTTTGACCAATATCCTGGAGCTGGTGTCTGTCCCTCCAATCCAGCTGGTTTGGGGAGTGGGAGTCCCTGTGGTACGACTCACCTGTGGCATTGGGGCCAGCATCCATAACTGGGGAAATCAGGAGCTTTGATATCACGGCAGGCTTGTCCAGAGCTGTGTTTGCCGTAGTAAGGAGCCAGATGACCACAGTGCAGGCTAACGATCCAAGACCGGATCTGCAGTCAAACCCGGTACATCATGTTTGACATGCGGTGTAGTACCTCAGAGCACCTGTCTGCCCCGCTGATGAGTCACACAGCAGTAGGTCTTCCAGTGTAATCTGTGATTTTTACATCCACAAAAACTAGTTCTTATTTTTTTTTAAAGATTATTTAAAAAGATATTTGGAAAGCCAAATTTCAGAGCATAGGCACCTCAGCCTTTTCTCCCACAGCAAACGTGATATAAACTACTCATTATCTTATTCCGTTTGAAGCACAAATCACATTATATGGAACATGGAATTAGGAATCTTAAACTTAAACCATGAATGAAAGTCAAAAGTAAATAAAACAGACCAATATGGGGCAGCATGTCTTTTTATTTATTTATTATGCTCTGTTCGGTTAAAGCTCGGGCTTTAGTTGTATAGACTAAAAATACAACTATTTTAATATGGGGGAAATATGTTAACATAGCGAGCTCCTGAATTCTCTGTAGTTCTTGATTAACAAATGTTTCAATGTGCATTGTGTTTGTTGGGCTGTCCATTCAGATATGCTCTATACCTAAGCAAAAGTCAGTTTACCAAATATTGTAATGTAGCTGGTAGCAGGTAAAATCCTATGAATCGTCAAATTGTTAAATTAAATTTTTCTTATTGAGGCTATGGAATTCTATATCCACTCAATGTCATGAAAAAAAACCGTTTAATAGATCATGTCAGGGGATTTTACATAGATGGGGTATCGTAGCTATTGATAAGCTGTAGAATATCATAATCCCCTAACAACTTCACAAAACCAGTCACTAAACTCCGAGGCCTGGGCACCGCTTTTCTAGAGTGGCTTGCCCCTGTATTTTTAACTCAAACTCTGTACCATCACCACTAAGCCTGGAACTATTCTTAACTCAAACCCTGTCCATCACCAATTAGCTTGGAACAGCACCGGAGACGTAGCAGCGGTTTCTGGAGCTGGTGCAGGGAGTAACCGTTAATTCCGGAGCTGAGCTGGAGCTGGGTCTTCTGTGTTATTCCTGAGCCAGCAAATCTGGAGCACTGCCAGCCCTAGTGTGTGTCGTAAGACTTATTATTAACAGTCTTCGCCATTAGCGACATCGGCTTGTTTGCCCTGCAGCAAATTATCATAAATGTGGCTAATTTATCAAAGCAAAACCTCCAGTAAAACCTTAACTCTCTTAACCTCTCAAAGGGCTCTGCCATACAAGCTGCATGACTGACATGGTGTAAAAATATTAACTGCTTGAAAGTGGGAGGGGTCAGAGGAGTCCATATGCGCTTCCGCGTTATCCCTGGGTGTGGCTGTCAGGGAGGATCGGCACCAGCTGGAAGAGGAGGTACGTCTTTCCTGACCGTACCGAAGGGCTGGCATGTTACAGGAGTCACTGTTCAACGGGGACCGGAGAGTATTCTGACTTCCACCCTCTCAGCCTTGGAGGTGCTCCGCAAATCACAGCCATAAGTGACGTGATCTACATGCAGATTCTAGTTATTATACATCATCTTCTTACCCTGGATAAAAGGTGAGCGCCTTTACTACACAACATAAATAGCTCTTAACTCCCCAAGCATAAAGACTATTATGCTTTCTGTACATTAACTCTCTTCATATTTCATTCACCTTGCTTTAGAGGTCATGGATAAACAAAGTATAAATTAATAGTATAGTATAACTATTTGCTTGTTTTCTTTCAACTCTTTATAAGGAATAAATAAATACTATATCCCAGTGTCCCCAGCGTCATTCAGCTTTCAGTTTAACTCATTAATTGAAATCTTGGTTACTGGATTCTAGGAATTCAATCGGACCTTTAGTAGTTCTCAACCTGAAAACTGACGAGAGGGTTATTTAGGAGCTTTGCTTTTAAGTTCAGCTTAGTTCAGAGTTAGGCTCTCCAAAACTCCTTTTTTCATCTGCTGACATCAAGACTGCTACAGTGTGGATATCAATAAATTACTTCAAATGAAACTCATTCTTTGTTGATATTGCTTATGATCTCCTCTCTAGTTTTCCTATTTTAAATGATGAATTGTCTTTTGTGCCAAGACTTAATCGGCAAGTATCCTTGAACTCTGATTATGGGCCATCATGCATGAGGGCACATGAGAATTATTGAGGAGTAATGAGGAGTATTGAGGAGCACTGAGGTAACAGTTCATAGTTAAGATTTGATACATACTGCAGTCTTTTCAGGAGCTGAACAAATATGACGGCTTTGGTATCAGCAGCTGAAAGTGATTATTTTTGCAGTCTTGACCTCAATGAGGATTCAAGGATAAAGCCTTCCTTCGGTCAGTGTAGAAAAAAGACCATAGTTTGTAGGACGACTAGTTCAGGCAACGGGTTCCAGAGATCATGTCTACGCAAGACAGATCTCCTTGGTGTGGATGGGGGCAGGTCAACATTTGGCATACTGGATTACACTGCTTTACTGGCATTGTGGACTACCTCACCCCGTTTCACCCAGAGATTTGCCCGGTCCACATGTCTCTGGTCAAAGCAGGTAGTATTCCTCCAGGGCCTTAACAAGCACAGTGTCCTTAACATCGCTGAACACCGCACGGATGTTCTGTGTGTCGGTGGCGCAGGTGAAATGCGTGTACACAGACTTGTTCTTTTCTCCCTTTCTCGGCTCTTTCTTCACCGACTGCTGCAGGTACATGAGTCTGATGAAAGCCATGGCTGCATCTGCATCTCGCTTCTTCCCTGTGAGGGAGAGAGACGGTCAGGAGAGAGACGGTCAAGAGAGAGCTGAGGAGTGGGGAGATGGGTGGGTGGGTGAGAAAGTGGGCGACAGAGGAGACAATAAAAGTGCATTTGATTTTATTTACAGGGACGTATACATTGTTATATATAGATGTATTATTAAAGTACAGTGTTATTTCGGGGGGGGGAAATTAATTGAGTTTATCGGAGATCCAGAGCCTATGCAGCTCAAACGCTTGTCCCTCCTGCAGTGCAGTCAGATGGTGAGAGCAACTTCTCCTTTCCCCAGGGGGGCTGCTTGGCAAGGAGCAGAACTGGGTATATATGGTTGCCATGGGTAACATGGGGAGACCGACTGAGCACAGCTGAGTGGTAGGAGAGGCTCATGGGAGATTTTAACCTCTATTCCACAGCAGTGCAATGTCAATCAGAGCTAGGAATGGCCAAACCTCCTTTAAGTTTTCACATGATCTCAAAAACCAATTACTTAGTTACCAGTTATTGTCAGTTAGATCGAGTCGATTTTAGAGCTGTATGTAATCAATGGATTTGTCACCTCTGGTTCTATTTGGGGCGTTAGTTCAGGGGCTACGGAGGATAACTTAAGAGGCTATAGTTTGACGTTAACTGCACAAAAGTGTGGCCTACAGTTGTCTATGAATTCCATACAGCCAAGTAGGCCTTTTACCTGTAAAACTGGGGAAGTAAGTTTGCAGATCTGAGGTCTGGATCTTCTCAGCCAGGATGTCCTTCTTGTTCAGAAAGAGGATAATGGAGGCGCGGACAAACCACGAGGAGTGGATGGTGGTGTAGAACAGAGCCATGCTCTCCTCCATGCGTTTCTGAGGCAGGGGAGAAGAGTTTAATGAACTGAGAGGAAGAAAGGCCCATTGAGCAAAAAGATACAGATCTTAATGAGCCCAAGCACAGGGGAAACTGAGAAGGGAGGATAGAAGCAGAGAGGGAGAAGTATATCGGTAGTTATATTACCAAGCATTAACTATAGTGTTGTCATGCCAACTGCAATTAAAATCTGGAGAAAGAATTTGATATGAACCCCAATAGTCAACACAACAACCCACAAAGGTAAATAAATGATCTCAAGTTTAAAGAACAGAAAGACAAAAGCGGATTCTCACATCAGTCTCCATTTCCTCCAGAACCTGGTCATACTCGCTGAGAGAAGCCAGGAAGATAAGTGAGATCACGTTCTCAAAACAGTGCATCCACTTCCGACGCTCTGACTTCTGTCCCCCCACGTCCACTATCCTGCACAGATAGGGAGGAGAATAACACAGGTTTATCTGTGGCCATTTGATTAGTAATGTAATAATGAGTCACTCTAAATAAAATGCCGTAATACTTTGGAAACATCTAATGAAACTGAGAGGTTACTGGAATATACTCAGCCATTCAATTAATTTCAAGGGACAGCAACACCTATGTTAAAGTATGTTTAAAAGGATGTTTTCCCCTAAACTTGGCAGGTCTCATTTTAAACTTGGCAGGCCTCATTTTAAACACAAATTAACCACAGTAACTGGGCCTGGATACGTCTGGTGTCATCCACAACAGAAAGAAAAAGACCTTTCCTCCATTCGTCAGTTTCCATTCTTACACCTGAGTGATAGGTCTCCCAAACAAGCCGACCACAGTGGCTCATTCACCACAGTGACAGAGTCTGGCTACTTCCTCCTCAGTGTGTTTGCCTGCTCTCCCTTCCCCTGCTGTCAGTCATCAAGCCTGTTTTTCACAGTTTGTATTCTCAGATTCACAGGCACAGTAACTACATATTGCATTCAGAATCAAAGGCCTGAATTTGAACTCCATCTTCTGCATCAAACTACATACTGTGTGTTGATATAAAATAAATCTATATTTAAAAAAAAAATCTGTCTTTTTCTTTTAGTTTCAATATATTTCGAGCATCCTGAACATAATTCCCAATTAGTATTAAGTACATGTATATTCATAATACTATCATTTTTGAACACGCGCAACAGAAGTAATCTGACATCACTTGAATTAGCGTTTGAGTAAATAAACTAGGTTGATGTTGTACACTGCATTACTGTTTGTACTTGCCAAATTACAAAATATGTTGATTTTAAATCAGAATCGAAGAGAGTCGTTACAAATTGAGTCCTGACTGCAGTAGGATTATTAGACTTTGTACTCACATTTACAGCCCTGAGAAAGCATAAGAAAACAGACCTTAGTTCACATTACTTTAGTTTGATTGACAGATTCCTCTGTGTGAGACGTCCCCTAGGACAGTGAGACTACCTGAGGGAGATCCTCTCTACAGTGAAGGAATACTCATTGATGCCGGTGGTGGGAACTCGGACCCGCAGTACATCCTGAGCTGAGGGGATGTAATTCGGATCTGCTATGCGGTCCAGATGGGTCATGTAGCTAGAGAGGGAATGAACGTTTCTTTTATTATTTAAACGGCAAGAGGTGATTAAAGTCGGAGCAGGTTATGCTGTTTGCATTGTGAATGTGAACAGGTGCAGCAGAATTGTTCTGCAATAATATTCTCATGGCTTTGGAAATACATGGCCCACATAACACTGCTAATTATCAGTTTTATTATTCAGGTTAAGGTTTTTTTAAATCATGTCTGTTTGCTTTACTTGTCGCCAAATTTTTTTTAATTTATGACACGAGTCTGCTATTCTTATGCCAGGTCCAAAAACATATACTCATATAACAAATACAATTCCCACTGTACTAGGCCAGTAAAATATGGTACAGTCCAGCTGTGAATTTCTTTAATTATACACTGCATTTTTTATTCAACGTTTTAATTCATTCATTTTTAAATGTATAGTTTTCATGCATATTGATTAAAAGAATACATATGTAATTAACAATAAAACTAAAGTAGTAAATTATTCATACTGGCATTATAAATCACATAATTAAAAGTACATATCACGTGGGCAAACGGAAACCTCTGGATGGCTATCCCGTTGAATAAAGAAAAGCACTGGAGAATTAGCAGTGAGACGAGAAGATTCTACACCTTTTGGAGATGTGAGTAGGCACTTGTAATCTTCTAGTTCCCTCTAGTGATCATTATGAATGTATTTTTCAGCACACTGGAACAGAACTGTGATTATATGGTTAGCCTTATGACAATAAGGACATTTTTATTTTATTTTTTAAATGACGTTGTATCCTTCAGAAAGAGGCTTAATATTTTATATAAATTCCGCTGCTTTCACCTGCCATAACTAGTTTCACTTCGTGATTAATGGTCTCCTATAAACAGAGCACTTGCACTTCCACTAACAAACTTAAAAGCCAGAACCTCCATTTCCTTGTGTGCTTTCAAAGCCTATATAGCTTTTCCATTTAAACTGAAGTTGCATTTCCCAAAATTCGTAACTGGCGGTTGAAACTATTTTGTGGTATTCATATTCTAGGCCTATACAAGGCTACCTAGCAAGAGTAGAGTTGTAGTACAAGGCAATAAAGGAGGAATTCGGGGACAGGAGCAGAGGCACCCTAACATTTTTAAAGTGTTTTCCCCGGTTCATACCTCTGCCAACTTTACCTATATTAGTTGTCTCGTTTTTCTGTAAAGGAGTTTGGAAAACTTTTAAAATAAGAAAAGAGCAGTGCGTATGACATACAGTGCCTATAGAAAGAGAAAAAATGCTGTACTAAAATACAAAACTGAAATATCATAACTGGATATTTCTCTACCCCCTTGAGTTCCCTAAACATGATGCTGTAAACACCACACATCACTTGGTGATCGGATGGTATTCTTTGGTTGATGTGCAGTGTTTGCTTTGCACAAGTTCCATTTTAGTTTAATCAGAACACAGAACTTTTCATCACCTCAGAATGACCTCATGAATCTCCTGAGGTTTTTTTTTTTTTTGAAAACAAATGGATTTCAACATGGGCTTTCTTGCCAGCCTACCATACTTGAGAACAGATTTGAGCAGTACTTGGGATATTGTTATTACATGCACAGTCTTGGTCATAAAATTCTTCTGCACTTTCAAAGTCATCCTTGGCCTCTTGGTGACCTCTCTGATCAGCCCCCTTCTTGCTCAGTCAACTAGTTTTGAGGAATGGCCTGTTTTGACAACTGGTAAATTCATGCCATTTTATACCCAACCCATGATCTGTGCTTTTCACAACTTTGTCCTGGAGTTCTTTTGAAAGATCATTAGTGCTCATGGTTGAGTCTTTGCAATTCATTACTCCACAGAGGAAATGTACAGGCACCACTAGAGTACCATTTTTATCACTGGTGGAAGCCAATTAATGTGTAGTTTTTAAGGCAATTTATTACACCTGAGCTAATTTAGGATTTTAAAAATGTCTGCTAGGGGAGTGGACATTTATCCCACAAAGCTATCTCAGTTTTAAAAATAGTTTTCTAAAAATGTCCTCAATATTTTTTTAGATTTGGAAGTTGTGGGATGGGATGTGTTAAAAAAATATATATCTCAACGCGATTCCAGGCTGTAAGGCAAAAAAAGGTGCACACTTTCCAGACACTACAGCTCCTTGATACTCACTATTCTGTGGAGTCAAGCAGCTGGTACTCTCGCCGGCGACTGTAGCAAACTTTTACGCCAGGGTCGGCCCAGAGTAGACGGATGGCATTTGCATACTCCTGCAGTTGTGTGACTGCTGGCGTCTCCACATTTAGGACCCACTGGGCAAATAGCTAAAGATAAAAGGGTCATCAGTACTCATACAATATTTTTCTATCTATAGGTAGTACATGTCATATAAAATCAACATTAGTCACTAAACAACAGCACCTATCACAGTTCAAAGTACTTCCCGGAAATACAACACAAGACAGTTTGTAAGACGCCACCAAATCTAGCCTTCTTGATCCAAAGCAAACCCCTTCCACACTGCAACATAGGACAGTGCTTGGTAACAATTGCTTGCGGTTTGGAGCTATCATTTGAGAGAGTGTTGGTGGATCTAACCTGGTTAGCAGGGCTGCTGTATGGGATCTTCAGGGTGGTCATAGCCCTTATCATGGCCTGCATAGCAGTGAAGATGTTCTGAAACACCAGCTTGGCAAAGGCTTGCCTTTCCTCCTCAGAGTAGCCCTTGCCATGGATGATCCTCATTTGTTTGATGAATGTGGTCTTCCCGCTCTCCCCAGTGCCTGAGCACAGAAGGAATGTAAACAAACAACAGAACAGTTACATCATTCAATCAGTATCATTACCATTATTATTATTTGACTAATAGTAACCTACGTATTTTATTATTGTTATTTTTTCCGGTCTCTAAATGCTTCTAAATCCATGTGTATTTCTGGAGATTTGTAACAAAACAAGTCAAGAAACCGTAACCAAGTAGGTACTAGTTTTTTAAGGAGTGGAATGTAAAGGGTGCAACAGCTGACTAACTCGTTTCACCACAGCGGCAAAGAAACTGGGGAAGAGTACATGTTCCTCCTGTGTGGTTTCTTAATTGTCTGATAATGTGATGAAAACCTACAAGCACACACGAGAAAAAAACTTTTCATTTATTTCGGCTGTTTCTGCGCGCCCGCACACACACTCACCCAGTAAAAGTATTTTAATTTCCCGGTTCTCTCTCCTTTTTTCTCTTCGTAGGATCTTCTCGATTTCCTTGTCCACCTCAATGTCCTTTCGCTCCTCTTCAGTTAGGCAGCAAATACAGGTCCGGTAGCACCACCGACAACACCCCGCCATAACCGAAACTCAATATCCGTGGAGACCGAAAAAATTAAATAAAACTCACGTTAACAATTAATTCTGATGTAGTACGGACTCACTACTGTTGTTTCGAAATGCATAAGTAATGTTCCCAAGTTGTCTAGTCGTAAATCCAAATAATCAAAACCATCGTACGAGAGTTCCACAAATAAAACTTAATTTAGAGCAAGCGTTTCTTTCGTCATAATCTCTGGTCTTGTATGCAAGTGCGCAGCCACACAAGTAAAATTCTGAGCACGTTAGGATATGAGTTCACCCTAAAACGAGAACTAACGACTATTTGTTTCACTCGTTTCAAAACCCCGTGCTTTCCCTATTGCAAAACCGAGCCAACACACTTCTTCCTGTATAAAATTAGGCTATATGAATATAAACAGTAAAACATAACAAATAACTTTGTTAATTGTACGTCTTTATAGACTTGGTTCGGTACTTTAAAAACTAGCCTAACCAGATTAAAGACACTTTAAAAGAACAGGACTACATTTCTTCAATTTACACTTTTCACGAAGCGCCGGTAAGGTTGCCTACTTCGCTAAACTACATTTACCTCAATGCGGAGTAGACGTCTACCGTTTTTTTTCTTGGAAAAAACGCATTGGGCTGGACTTAAAACGCGTTAGTTCTTGCATGTGGCGAATCCAATAATTTTTGTAATTGCGTAAACTAATACAAAAGAAAAATTGTCTAGCTGAAGTTTTATTTATCTACTGGCAGAACCGGTTCAGTGAGAATTGCACTAAATTCTCAAAATCTGAGTCGTTGAAATTGCTTTGAGTGTCATACACACCCATACACAGATTGAGAGAGAGAACTATAAAAACAACAACAGCAACAATATGCAATTATTTAAACCATCCATACCTTATACTAGATAGATAAAACAAAATACAAACACATTTTGATCACTTGTCCTTGATAGATGGCCGTTTTCACCCATCTCAAAACATTGTTATATTTATTAGAAATGTTCTTCTTTTGTATGACTCTCTTAAGGGAAAAAAAACCCCACTCATTAAACAATAATAAATTCTCAAGTTTTGTTTTCAAAACGAACATTTGGTCCTTAAAGCGGTGTTCCTCACAGTTACCGCATGAATAGGAATGAAGAGACTTCAGAGGAATTTCGGTTTCCCTACATGTTCATATTTTGTTACGTTCACTCACTCAAATAAAACGCTGGCAACAAGAACCGAGAAGAAATTAAAACTGCTGTATGGTCAAAAATGAAGAACACGAATGAATGAAAAATAATTAACTGCTTATTTTCATATTAGGTCTACGCCATATTTAGAGAGAAAAATACTGAAAAATACTGGCTTTACTCTTGGCTTTGATTTACTCCTTGCTCATGGACGTTTCTAAATGATAAAATTACACAATGAAGTGTGTCTTGATCCACATGAAATACATGATCTCAGTCCGACTCCCTCTAGCGGGAGATCAAATTGAGCAAATAGAGGATTTTGACATATGTTTTCCACAAGGTGTCCCTATACTTCATACCTCCTCGTAAGGACTCACTCCATTTGACACCACACACACACACACACAATGTGTTTGAGAGATTGGAAGAAAGAACATAGTTTGTCTGGGATTTAAGAAAATTCTGGCAATCTTGTAGGTATAAAAACAATGTCACAGGAGTAAATTACTTACACGCCATAAGGAAAACAATTAACTGGAAAAATTCTAGAATGTAAAACAGCGAAGACACAGCTGCCATTTGTTTTTCAAAATCATAAGAGTTGGTTATTATTATTTAATTTTCCTGCCCCCTGTAGAGCTATTGCTGGCAGTTTTATTGAAATGTATCCACACTGCAGCTGGGCACCGGGTCATATTTTGCGGGCATACCAGCGTTGCGGATATTATATCATGCTATATCATGCTATTTTCAGTTTACGAGGTAAACGCTGTAACCACTAGGCCACACTGTTGCCCCTGTGGCTTCTTAAAAGAAGATACATATTCCAGGAAATTCTGTAAACGTTAGTCTTCGTACTTTATAAGTACTTTATTTTTACGCTATTTTATGAACGCAAACTAATGTATCTAATTCTGAAAGTTTTAATTAGATGCCATGTGAAATAGCCCGACTATGATGTAATTGTTTTCTTATGTACCGTAATCATACTCTAGATAGCAGTCTAGGGCAAAATATATCTTCATGCGAAACTATCCATTTTTCGATCTCGACTAAATGTAACAGGTATATTGGTGCCTCACTGTAACTGAACCGCACAGTCTATAAGCTAACTTAGCATTAGGGAAGCAGTTATAGGACAAGATAAACATTAAATTACGGCGTTGAACCGTTATGAAAGAAATTACAAAAAGTGTGACTGCGAAACCATTTGTCCTATATTGGCTACGCTGAGGCGCAAACAATTTGGCTTGGTTTAATAACCCCCATGATATCAACCATTGAGTGTAACCACAAGGTCAGCATAACTGGGACATCAGAAGAATATCTT